>JAMZEH010000050.1:5792500-5860000 GCA_024699665.1 Ostrea denselamellosa | reverse complement strand
CATAATTACATAATTTCGTTCTGATTTGAGAAACTCTTTTACGGTGTAGTGAGGCACCTTAAGGTCATATTGGAAAGACGCTTAATTCCAATTTCTAAATAGAGATCATGTGTGAAAGAGCAATCTCTACCTGTATTTAGATTTGAAAAAAAAAATCACTCATACTCATCTCTTTTAACTGGGTATTAGTTAAAAGTACCACTAGTCCCAAGGGCTACAAAATCTAGAAGAAGAAAAAATCCCTATTCTGAATATCTAAACTAAATTCTAATATTCACAAAAGTACATATATAAAAAGTTATATGTATCATTAATGCAAAATGACTAATTTTGACTTGTCAAAACTAGGGATTTCGAAATTCACAATTGTGGAAAATCCGCCTCTGTTTTTCACAAATCTGCATTTAGTTTTTATACCACATCAGCAAACTTTAGAAGTCTTCCAAATGATAAAGAAATAATCAATAAGCACTATAACAATTTCGGTTCCACCCTGGAACCCAACCCTTCCTCCCTAGGATCATAATCAATTTTAGTAAAGGACTACTTAATACTTCTCGATATATATTTAGTTTCAATTTATTATCAATAACTTTAAACAAGATGATATTTAAATGTTTTGCAGATATATAGTATGTATACCAAGTCTGGCCCTGAAGTTTCAAGAAATTTACAATTCTGGTAGATGCCTTCCTGCTCTACTTCACTATGTATTTAAGCTTTCTTTTGTATGTGGGGAGAAATTCTTGCACATTGGTCAATTATTTGTCCTGCTACTAAAGTCCCAAGGGTCTAGGAGTCCTGAGATTTACAATTTATATCAGCCATGTCCCAATGCTCCTTCATACTCAAGCTTACAAGAATTGAATTATATTCTATTTTTTTGTTTTTTGTATTATCGCGTAAATTCGAGAGAAGCAACACTCGTGAATTAAAGATAGTCGTTGTTATTTTTATAATATCAAAATGTATATAAAACTTATTATATAAAGAACACTTGCGAATATATGTTCTTGCGATTTGGTATGTATGACTGATTTCGCGATATTAAGTACTCATTTTCCGCAGGGTTTCATAGGGTTTCAGTTTTGCGGAAACTAGCATTTCCATCCAGTTGTAAAAGGAGGGAATCACAGTAGTTGTCAAGAAGACGTCAAAAGTGTCCTATGTTAGCTATGCTCAATCAGTGACCATTTTGGCCCACTCTAATACCAAAACACCTAACCCCTTTGGTCATGAACATGCAATTATTGGTATTGGGCTATCTGTTTCTTCCAAATATTCATCTAGTTTCAATTTAGTAGCGATAGCATTAAGAATACTTTTTTTGTTTAAATGTTTAACGTATTTATTTCAATTAAGTATCAACAGTATTAAATATATTTTTCAATGCTGTTTCAAGGTTTACACATGAATACTATATACAAAGTTTGCCTACGCCATGGAGTCAGAACCTCGTCTCCAGTGATCATGAAATACACAACTTTGGTAAAGGCATTCCTAATCTGTATATCTATGAATTTAGTTTTTTTTCTGAAACGTCCCATTTGTGAAGGAGTCCTGCATTTTACAATTTATGTCAGCCATTTTTTAAATGCTTCATATCAATCTGAAAATAATTGGAGGTATGGTTTTAACAAGTTAAGAATGTTCAATTGTCAACACATCTAATTATCATTTGGGCTCCACCTTAATATCACCCGCCACCCCCCTGGGATCATGAAATTTGCAATTTCGGTAAATGGTTTTCTGCTCATTCTAAATATTCATTTAGTTTAAATTTAGTATCAATAGTATTAAAGAAGATGCTTTCTGGTTTTTTTTAAATATTCAACGCAAATATTGTATACCATGGTTGACCCAGCATGTATCGTAAAAAGTCTTCAAGCTATATATCACATTGACTTGGATTTCTCTTGCACATGGAGGTTTTTGAAAATTGGTAAAATAGTTCCCCCACCCCTAAGACCCCAGGGGTGAACGAATACTGAACTTCACAATTTATGTCAGATGATTCTCCATTTGAAGTTGATAAAAAATAGAATCGATCAATTCTTAAAGCGCGACGTCGGACGTAAACTAATTGGATTAAGTCATTTAAAGCAACTTAAATACCACAAATTTCAAGATTCTGAAATGTATGAGTAAATGTGAAACTTCTCTACTTATCCATGTGTAGCAAATACGCGGTAATCCAAAACTATACCTTGAAAAAAAAAACTGCCAAGAACATACATACAACAAATTCCCCAGGGAATTATGGAATTCCAGATTAGAGATCAATATTATGAAATATCTCTATGTGAAAACAAACGATTCTTTTTCAAACATATTTACTTGAAAAGTACAGAAAGACGGTTATATATATATATATATATATATATATATATATATATATATATATATATATGAGAGAGAGAAAAAGAGAGAGATAGAGAGACGGATACATGTATATTGGTATGATATATATATATATATATATATATATATATATATATATATATATATATATATTCTTAATTTCGCAAAGTAAAACCGAAAAAAGTACAACACTCCTTAACTTCAAGAACTGCACCAGTAATTTACCATTGTCACACTTCAGCCCATCATAACCCGGCAGACATCCAGCCACACATTCTCCTGTTGTCCCGTTACAAAGTTTGGTGGTACCCTTACAATATTCAGAACAATTATGCTTACAGTTCTGTCCGAAATTACCAGGATAACATTCTGAAAATACAAGGGCAAGTAGATATAAAACAGAAATCATTCACTGATATTCTTTATAAGAGCACACATTTTGAAATAGAAATGAATTCTCGTTGCATAAACGTATGTTTATATATTTGATATCTGGTTGGTACATTGTTTGATTGATTGTAAATTGTTTAATGTCGCGCTCGAGAATTTGTCACTCATACAAATCATACTGATCCTTGCCAGTTTTACAGAGTTCTCCTTCAAATCCAGCGTCACATCCCTGTAGACATGATCCGTTGATGTGGTGACATTGTGTATAATCCAGGCAGGCTCCACAGTCCTCATTACAGCCGTCTCCGTATTTACGTCCGCCACATTCTATAAATGAAGTACAAGATTTAGAACGGTATCTCTACGCAAAGAAATATAACAACATTCTTAACAAGAGGAATGAGTTAATCAGTACCAAATAATTAGAACGAAATTTACGTTTCAAAGAAAAGAAGAAAAATCTGGCCAAATAATTTGATTTTATATCTCAGCAATGAATTATATCCCATTTAATCAATGACAATTTTACCCTCGGTACAATATGTTCCATTCCATCCCGGGTAACAGGAAGTTGTACATTGTCCTGTAAATCTATCACACGTGTCACAATTAGTGCACGTTAGAGAACAGTTCTTTCCATGCCAACCAATAGGGCACGCTGAAAAAAAAGTAATACAAAAATATGGGCAATTTACCATTGATGGTATATTTTCGGAATTTTATTATGCAGTAAGGATTATAAAATCCAATGTTTGATCTGAAGTCTCTGAAAGTATTTGAATTTAGAATGAATATATATATATATATATACATATATATATATATATGTATATATATATATATATATATATATATATATATATATATATATATATATGGGGTATATGTTTTACATAACCTGCACACAATACATTTAGATGAATGGACTTCGGAGACAGCGATACACTAAAATGCATTCTTATCCGTCTTTTTGACATGGATTAATGTTATGTCTAAATTTGGCAATGGCGATGTTTTCATTTGAGTGTAAGATTATCGAGAGGGACGTTAAACAATATACAATAAATCATCAAAATAGTTTCTCTTCAATGACTGCATCCCAGCATCCTTTGCTAGTATGTAGTATTACATTTAAGATTACAAAGACTTACCTGTTTCGCATTTATCACCGTAGACACCGACGTCACATCCGTTTAGACAGGTTCCGTCCACATTGTCACACGTCATTTTGTCACTACAGTTACCACAGGTCTGATTACAGAGTTCTCCATAATACTGAGGATTGCAAGCTACGAATAAAATGCATCATAGAATAAAAAGGAACATTCCTGAACAATACAAATAATTTCAGATAAAGATATAAATTACACTGAAACAAGCATACGTAATTCACACTGGTGTCCCTGGTATCCGGGTTTACATCCCTGACAGACCCCAGTCTCTATGTGACAGTATCGACAGTTGGCAGGACAAGGTATAGAACAGTCAGCCCCGTAATAACCGGGTACAGGACAACCTTTGTAGAATAATGATACAAGTATTACAAAAAGCAGTTAAATCCTTGAAAACGTAGTACAGAATAGCCGTAAAAAAATATATACATTGTAAAGCACTGTTTGAATTGACCTAAAGTATAAAATTTAGTGACAAAGGTCATGGACATTGAGACGGTAAAAACATAGTAAGAGTTAGGATTTATCTATTGAAATAGACATGCAAGATAAGGTTAGAGACTATAGATTGGTTTTGTCAAATATACCGTATTCCAAAAGCTGACCTAAACACAAAAAAGTGTGGAAAAAGTCCAAACTTCAATTCATCAAAAAAGGTCCTGTATGAGGTAATTCGAAATTAATTTTGTGACCTTCCTGAGGACATACGATATGTCATATCAAAACTAATATTCATTCCGTGGTAGCCGTGATCTAGGTCACGACATAATGATGTGCATTTGTGTCTAAAATTACTTTCCAAGATGGGAGTCTTACATAACCCTTATCTTCTGACGTCAAAGAAGCATTGTAGTTAAGAGTATGGATTCCTGCAGCCAAGAACGATCTAGCAATTGGTATAAAACACGCCAGACAACATTTTTCTTAATGGTAAGTTGTACTGGCAACCTCGATCGTTATAACGACCATAAAATGTGCGAAATGCTGACTTCAGACGAAACTGTACAACTCCCTTTAACATAATCGTTTTTGTCACTATCCTAGCTCGATTTGAAAACTGATCATATGCAGAACACGTTCTTGCGTATTATGGATTATCGTACCATTGTGTCATCGTACCCTCGAGCGATGTCAGGAATGGCCATATGGCAACAATATGAGAGCATTGATTATTTTAATGTATTCAAACTTCATAGCATGACATGCGATACCGTACTCATAGTTTATACTGAGTGAAAAGGCTAAGATAACAAAGGTATTCCATCTCGTAATTCCTACAGAAAATACAAATCAGAGAGATGGGCAAACACGGACGCCTGGATATACCAGAGGTGGTGTCAGGTGCCTAGGAGGAGTAAGCACATTTATTATGAAAAATGTGTGATGCTGATGAAAGTAAACACTGTTGTAAATAAATCTAGTGCAAATAAGAATGATTCTCTTGTTAAAAATCACAATAAACGGTTTGGTAATCTTTGGTCTTTTCGTAAATTTGCTATACGCCAATTCTTTACAAGGATTTCTTTCTGGAGAACGTTGCTATGGATTTCGAATAAAAACTTCCCTATGGTGTGTTATTCGTTGTGCTTGTCTTTGTACTAAATGATTATTACTGTACTGAACCAATAAAACTATTAAGAAAATCTTCATACATACCATATACTTCTACTTCACAGAGCCCATTGAATGCGTCGTCACTATAACCTGCAGGGTAGGTTACTCCTTGTAGTCTTTCGTTGTAGTAGATGACGTATTGTCCATGAACTGGACACGTGACGTTAAGGACGGCGGGTATGGTGTCTTTTGTGTAGTTTGTGTCGTGGAAACACAATTCTCCCTGTGTTTTGTCGGTTGTGTTTGATACGTATAACGAAAACCCCAAAAATCTTGCTGTATAGCCGTTATTTGAATCTAAACAAGAACGATTACATTGTTTAAGATTTACGAAAACTCACAAACAAGGAAAGAGAAAAAATAATGTGATTTCTATACATATTATCAACATATGGTAAACATTTGTATTTAGGATTCTAAGATAAAATTGGAATATTCCGTTGTGAAAACTGTAGTGTTACAGAAAACTCAACACGTAATATTTTCTCTCAATTTTTTTTTTCAATATGTGTATCCAGTCAGTAAAGGGAAAAGTGAATTGAAGTCTGTAACTATTTATAGAAGGGAGGTGGATATCCATCTGATGTATTATGTAATTATTGTCTCACATTACATGGAACCAATCACATGAAAAGTTGTAAGATCCTCTCATAATTTACATCAAACAACTGTATCTCATCTTTTCAAGCCAGTCGCGGTAGCTCAGTGGATAGAGCGTTCGCTTCGTAACCGGGAGGTCGTGAGTTTGAGCCCCGCTCGTGCCATGACCGCGTCAAAGCTAAGACGACAAATAGGTAGTGATTGCTCCTTTGCCAAACGCTCGGCATTCAGAAGTGAGGATCACGGGTCTTTCGGACATGACCTTAAAAACGGAGGTCCCGTGTCACGGTAGGCATTGGCACGTTAAAGAAC
Source organism: Ostrea denselamellosa (assembly GCA_024699665.1). Lineage (NCBI taxonomy): Eukaryota > Metazoa > Mollusca > Bivalvia > Ostreida > Ostreidae > Ostrea > Ostrea denselamellosa. The sequence continues at coordinate 5,853,551 of JAMZEH010000050.1, read as the reverse complement.
CCGCACTGCTACGACCCTGAGCGCTAAGCATAAGTCTAAATTTGTGGTACTGCACCTACAGCTGGTGACGTCTCAATATGAGTGAAAAATTCTCGACGGGACGTAAAACAAGCAAACAAACAAACAAAACAAAACATTTTCTCAAGGATCGTATAGCGTCGAAGGTGTCTATAAACTTATCATGCTTTATATCCGCCATGTCTTTGCGTAGGACACTAAGAAGTAATTGCTATCCACACAACATGAAGATATTAGGAAGCGTAAGTATATCTATCGTAAACAGAGATAATAAATGGAATATTGCGACAAAAATATATGAAGCTGACTCAAAAAATCTAAATGTATAGCTTTTAATATTCCGTAGGATACTACACGTGTAGTTATAGATCATCTAATTGATCACAATATTCAATGAATGCATCCGATTAAAAATAGGTTTTTGGTTTTGTTATTCGGAATGGAAATAGTTTATATATACATGTATACTCACACGCAAAAGAAACGCAAGTCTAATCTTTCTCTCTCTCTCTCTCTCTCTCTCTTTATATATATATATATATATATATATATATATATATATATATATATATATTTTTTGACATTAAAGAATACAAATACCAACAGCATCAGATATACAGAAATTTGAGCAAGAACAGTTGTTGGGCAGCAAATACAGACCCCATTATTAGTTTCATAACAGCACAAGTGTGGCACAGATTCTCAGAATGTCATTTCAATACCTTGTGTGACCACCATTAGCATCGATCACTGCAACACATCTCCTGTACATGGAGTGGATCAGCTGATTTGTAAAGGCCCCATGGATCCTCCTGCACACATCCAGAACAGCTGTACGAAGTTCTTCGGTAGTGGTAGGCATTGGACATCATCCCACAGGTGCTCGATGGGGTTAAGGTCAGGGCTGAGAGCTGACCACTGTAGGACACGGGTGTTGTGTTGTTGAAGAAAGCCCATGGTGGATCTTGCAACATATGGACGAGCGTTATTCTGCTGGAAATGGTGATTTTGATGTTGGGCGAAAAATGGAACAACATGCGGTCTAATGACTTGATCAATATAACGCAGAGCTGTGACTCCGTGGCCTGACTTTGAACCACATTCTGAAAGCACATTAGTCCAAGTCTTGCATTAAGTCCGATTCCAGCCCAAATCATGACACTTGATCCACCCCATACATCCCTCTCATCAGGGAAGTTAGCATGTCTCCATTCACGTCAACGCCAGTCTTGACCGTGAGCCCAATGAAGTCGTGCTTGTTGATGTCATGGCTGGAGGACAGGGCGACGTGCCGGACGGCGACATCTGATGTTGTTCAAATGCAAACGACGTTGTCATGGCTGATTCGTCGATTATGCATTCCTACGGTGCCTCGAGCAGTCTGGTTTGCTTTCAGAAAAGGATCTCGCTGGTGTTGCCGCGTAATATGACGATCTTGTCGAGGGGTGGTGACCCTTGGTCTGCCGCATCAAGGACGGTCATCAGTAGTCTGGGTCATGTTGTACCGATGCTGGAAACGGTAGATGGTCGTGATGTTGACATTAAAGTGGCAGGCAACATCTTGAACAGACTCTCCGTCCCAAACCGCCCGATAGCCTGATTCCTCTCAAGATAATTCAATCGTGGCATTGCTGAACGAGGACTGAAAGGCATGAGACTTTGGCTTGGTTTTATACCCTCTGAAGGTTTTGACAACTGGTGCATGTTGAACTCCAAGTACATTACGCCCACATCACCGGTGAATGGATGTGTTGTGGCGATTTGTGTTTTGCCTTCTGTTCACAAAAAAACTTCGCAAAAACACAACAGAAATGTCAGCAAAACCATCAAACATCATTATTTACCAATGTTGTTATAATTTCAGTGAACTGAGTTTAATAACTCCTTTGACTAAGACACTTGCGTTTCGTTTGTGTGTGATGTTTTTTTTTTTTTTTTTTTTTTTTTTTTTTTTGGTCAGGAGTTAAACATGCTAAAACTGAATTTTAAAGGATATACCTCCACAAAAGTAAAGCAAAGGTACATTTAGCTATTACTCATATCAACATGTTCAATTTAAAGAAAAACTTTGTGGATACAATAAAAGATGATACGACATACGAAACGGTATTTAACTGCTACACATTATTTCATACTATCATATACTCTGCAAAAAAAGAAACGCATAATGGATTTTTTAAGATTTTAGTACATGTAATTTGGATTATGATTTTACAATAAAAAATGTAGATATTCACTAGAATTGTTTCAATTGAAAAAAAATTACAGTCCAAACCTTAGATATTGGTGAAAAAAAAGTCAGATAATCACAGTTAAGAACACTTCCTGTCACGTTTAAGTTAGTACCGTGTATGACCACCTCAAGCTGCCAACACAGTTCTGCATCTCCTTGGCATAGAGTCAATCAATGTTCTAACGTTATTGCGTGGAATTGTTCGCCATTCCTGTTGTAACATTTGACGGAGCTGATCGAGGGTCTGAGGCGGAGGTTGGCGCAGGCGCACACGTTTATCCAGTTGGTCCCATAAGTGTTCAATCGGATTCAAATCCGGTGATTTGGAAGGCCATGGTAGCACATTAATGTTGTTCTGCTGAAGGTAGTCAATTGTTATGCGGGCTGTGTGAGGCCTAGCATTGTCAGGTTGGAATAACTCCCTCTGTCGGTCAATTACGCGCATAAGGTGAGGTTGGAGAATTTCGTCTCTGTATCTTTGAGCCGTTAAATTGCCCGGGACATGTACCAGTTCTGTTTTACGGTCATTAGAGATCGCCGCCCACATCATGACGCTACCTCCACCGAAGTTATCCACTTCTTGGACACACGAGGAAGAGAAACGTTCATTCCTGCGCCGGTATACACGGATTCTTCCATCACGTTTCTGTAGCAGAAAACGGGACTCATCGCTGAACCAGATTCTACGCCAGTTGCGGAATGTCCAGCCCCTCAATCTGTTGCACCATCGGACTCTTTCTCGTCTGTGTAACGGTGTCAAAACTGCTCCAAAATACGGTCTTCTGGGTCTAATGCCATATTGTCGAAGTCGGTTGCGGACTGTCTGCGAGCTGATTCTTCTCAATCCAGGTATTCCGACTGCAGTAGCTGTTGCAGCAACGGTTCGATTCCGTAGATGAAAGACCCGGATGTAGCGATCTTGTCCAGGAGTCGTAATGCGAGGTCGCCCACTCCTCGGTCTGTCATTAGTAGAGCCAGTCTGCTGGAATCTGTTCCACAGCCGAGAAATTGTGCTCTGAGTTACGTTTTCAGTTCGTGCAATCTCACTTTGGGATACTCCGGCCTGGAGACGGCCAATGACGATATTTCGAGTAGCAGGGTCCAACCTTGGCATGGCAGCATTTTAACGTTATGATGAATTCAAGCTTCAAACTTCGTCCTTTTATACGCTTTAATGTAGTGGTTGAATTAAGCACAAAGTTCTCGTGAAAAACGTAAGCTAAATTCCATGGCGATAGAGGTGATGTGCAATTTCAGAGAGTCGCCGAGCTAATTTGGCAGAGAGCCAAATCAAATGAACAGACCTTTAAAGTTTCATACTTACCTGTAAAAAATCAATTACTGAATTGACCATTTCAGTTTACCTGGTAAAATACATAATTTGCATTTTTAAAATTTCAAAAGGGCTATGCGTTTCTTTTATTGCAGAGTATAATATCGTTCATAGTAGTCAATGGCTGTTCCGTCATCAAGTGTCTGCAAATAGAAAACTAATATACTCGCTTCTACGACCTTGATCGACACGCGCGGGTCAAAGCACGTGGCACTACATCTACAGCTAGTGATGCCACTTTATGAGTGACAAATTTTACGATAAACGAAACATAATACACATGTAACTATTTTCGAACTGAATGCCTTAATGTACATTTAAGTTTTCCGAATTGTTCAAAATGTTTACATAGACTGTTTCCTCAACAAAATGAAAGAGAGAAGGTATCTGGTATTGGATATTTTGGAAATTCTATGAATACCATTTTGCGAATTACTTAGAGTACATGGAAGTGCCATATGAAGTAAATGGTTTTAGCAATCAAATGTTATATTATGATGAAATGCACCATTTTTACATATTCATATGCATGTGCTCATATAATGGTGCATCATGTTGTGTCATTTGAATTTGTGGATTGTCAAGATATTACAGTTTCGTTTTAAGTCAGCATTTTGGTCGTTATAACGATCTAATATCATTGAGATAAGCGTTGCCTGACATGTTTAATATCAAATGTTAGACCGTTCTTTATATGCTGAATTTGACTACTGATTACTATGTCGGGCAATTTAATTATCCATTTCCATAAATAGTACGTTTAATTATCCATTTCCATAAATAGTACGTTTAATTATCCATTTCCATAAATAGTACGTTTAATTATCCATTTCCATAAATAGTACGTTTAATTATCCATTTCCATAAATAGTATGTTTAATTATCCATTTCCATAAATAGTACGTTTCAGCGACAGTTTCCTTGCATTCTGAGAGAGCAAGGTACGTTTGTTAACATAACTAGGCCCTGTAAAATACTTTCAAATTGAAGAATGATTATCAATACAAATCATGTATATTCATGATGATGATGATCCCAAGTATTTATATATGCAAGTATACCGGCGGATCTAGGTGGTGTGTACTATTAAAACCTATCTAGAATCCGCAAAATTAGCGATTTTCTTCACTTGTTTCCATCTTTCAGGAGAAAAATTGATGTGGCCACATGTATGGACTACAAAAAGCAATAAATTAGAGATAAACTATCTTTAAAAGAAGTGATTTATGTATGTTTCGTTCTGGTCCTTGGTTGTGGCCAATTTTATTTTCAAAAGATCTAATTATCAATCGTCTGCTTTTGAGGTTTCGTCGTTTATGAACGGATCGCGATGTCGTAAGATAATGAGATGGACGATGATATAAGAAAATTAATTAAAACTTTAGGTACTTATGATTGTTTTAGCAATCAAAATGATATGATCCATTTATTGATAATTACATTTTGAAAGGTATCAGTTTATCGAATTATTTAAATTCAGGTAGCGACCGGGCCGAATCAAATGTGGTAAGCGTATGATGCACAGTTGTACACCTAAATAATGTCAATAACATATATAACTATAAAAAGGTAAAAATGAAATGCACTTGTCCCTGATAAAATCATAAATATGCAATGATAATTGTAATTATATGATTATATAGCTTAATCCGGCATTAGTATGTGCATCATCTAAAAATAGCATTGAGCATTGTTTACATTAACAACGTACAGTGCGGGCCAGAAATGTATTATCCATTTGCTAGATCATTCAGTGTGTTACATAAATAAAGAAGGAATATTTCAAATAATAGAATACTAGAATTTGTCATAAATTTAATAAATATATGATTTTCGATGCAATGAATGAATTAGAATGTTCAAGTCTTCGATTGGGGAATTTGGTTAATGAATTAAATTGTTTTAACTATGTCGTGTAACTAATTAGCAGATAATCAAGAGTTATAAATTTACTTTAAATACTATGTATATATTATCTCCGACTTGATGAATATATGGATCTATACACGTATATTATCCAATTATCACCCAATTGAAACATCCATATAGCATCGTTTTTCAAAGAGCGAGAGAGAGAGAGGGAGAGAGAGAGAGAGAGAGAGAGAGAGAGAGAGAGAGAGAGAGAGAGAGAGGGGTATATAGATAATAATTTCGAAGCCAAGTCATTGACCATGCTATTATGAAATACAAGACAGACAGACAGATTCATGTACACAAACAGAGAAATGTTTTGTTTGAAATTTTTGATATCTAAAGTGAAATAGTTTATCAGGATGTTAGGTTATTGTCCGAAATATTACAATTATATGATGTACCTATCCTATATTGCATATTGTCGAGTTCTGTCGATATTTACAAAACAGCCAACATTTCATGATAGTGTGTGATTTTTTCCTCGTCAAAATTATTGTCGTAATGTTAGTGAATCACCCATGATGTTTACTAAATGTTAAGGAAATATCACCACCAGAAACCTCAGAAGTACGCCTACAAAAAGGTAGGCCCGTGCACTTGTTTTCATGATCATATGATATGCAAAACATCTCAGCATCTTTCTATCATAACATGAATAAACAGTTTACTTCAAAGTTATGACATACACAAAACTTTAACTTATATCCAATTAATCCTTTATTTAATTTGCCACTAAAATCAGTTCACATCAAATGCAGACGACGGCCGCCATTTTGAGTCACGGAGTCCGATCAAAGCACTTTTATAAAGGTGTCATGATTGAAAGACTAAAGTATGTATACTTTGTGCAATATTTCAATCAAGATCCAGAGTTATACATTTTATTGAATAGCACTGTTTTTTCTTATTTTACGAGTCTTCCTAAAGAAAAAACAGTGCTATTCATAAATGTACCTAATAAATGTACTTCACACCATATGACGTGCAGATCTATGCCGTCGTATTGAGGGAAAGTGTTTTTTACCAACGCTATTAGGTGATAAAATGTATGTATGCAGTATGTCTTTCCATTTCATTGATTGTATATTGCAGCTCTTCACCGGCAATGGTAACGTCTCCATATGAGTGAAAAATTCTCGAGAGGGACGTTAAACAATACACAATCAATCAATCATATGACACTGATAACCATCGAAGTTCTATTAAATTATTACAGATGTAACACGTTTAGTTTGGGTATGTACGTTTTATTTAAAGAGTTTTTATATCGTTTTGTGTATATCATTAAAAGTCCAGCTGGTATTAATATAACCCGCATGTAACCTCTTTATGTTTTCCAAAAATTAAACTTTACCAGACAATAACCTGACGTCATAATAAATGGTATATATCTCGGTCGCAATCAACATATGGGTGGTAATGTTTCAGTGACGAATATCAGTATACACGTTAACTCACACCACAACTATAACAACCTCATTAAAGCCCTTATCCTAGCTTCCATGCGACACCTTTGCAAAGGTGTCAATAATATGAAGTAGGAAATGAGTAATAATCACATATTGAATTTAACAGTCCAATTCAAAAGTTTTTTCTTGATCTGTTCAGTTTTATGTATATCACCGACTGATATACACAAAACGAACGGTTTCAAAACCCCTATCGTCTATAATATAAGTCTACAACTTCCGTGTTCAACAGGATACTGAATATACCCCCAACACAGAGGAGGTGGTATCTTAAAATTTCACACTGTATGTCGCCATAATGGAAAAGCATTGATTGAATGGTTGCTTCTTTTCCCGCGAGGATTTTCTAATTATATTGAGACGTCACCAGCTGTAGATTAAGTACCATCAATTTAGACGTATGCTTTGCGCACAGGGCCGTAACAGCGATTGTTCGTTATCGTGGCAACGCCTGTCGCGAAACGGGATCTCCGCTTTTAAGGTCATATCGAAAAAAAACAAACAAACAAAAAAAACACCAAAAAAAAAAAAAAACCAAACAAACCCCCCCCCCCCACGTGATTCACATCCCTAAATGCCGAGTATTTAGCGAGGGAGTAATCACTACCTATGTTTACCTCTTATTTTAACGCGGCCATGGCACCTCCCAGTTACGAAGCGAACGTAAAACAATCAATGAAACAATAAAATCATCAATCACTTTGATATTCAAATTACTGTATATTCATTGTGAGGAGCGGTAATTTGAACAACTCAACTGATTTTTTTTTGTTTTATAAGAATTCAAAATTTAGATACCATGGTTTTAGCTCATTTCAGCTAAAAGTACGACTACTTAAAATCTTTAAAATCACCACTGTGTCAGAAGTTGAAATTTTCCTGATATATTGTGGATTCCAGTTTATTGAAATCGGGCCCTCAGGGATACATGTAAGATGGGTCACAAAAGGAAATAAAAAAGTTTACAATAAGATGAAAGTGTGACGATAACGAAATATGATCAATTTCAGAACTCCTATAAGGAATACAACATTAAGAAGTGGGCAAACACGGACCCTTGGACATACCAGATGTGAAATAAAGTGCCTAGGAGGAGTAAACATCCCCTGTCAACCGGTCAGGTAAACGGAGTAATCCACAGTCAGAATCAATGAGCCAAGAACGCCCCAACAATCGCATGTAATTGTATGATATGCGTTAGACTCATGACAAGTTGTAATCTCAAACTTAGTCGTTATAACGACAATATAATTTACAAAAGGCTGACGTATCGAATCTTTCGAGAGACATCAACACCATATACAGATGATAATGGAATACTACTACATACAAATATGGGAGGTGACGATGGCGATATCTCCAAAACTGCTTATTGTAGTGCTTTGATATTTTGTATATAGATTGTCCAAATTCAAAACAGTTCTAATTTTCATTTCAATGTTTTGAAATACAATTTAGGTGTTGACTCTCATGATTTGTATCAGTTGTAATGTAACGTGTGAGTAATTAATGCATAGTACATACATACACACCAATACATGTAACAAAGAAACTAATAGTCTAATTTGTACATTTGATGAAAATTTATTTTTGTGTTTCTCGTTGCAATCACCTTTACAAAAACAACAATAGAAATTATCGCTGATGCACGAGTACCAGGGAATTTGTTCATGATTATTTTCGTATTTTTGTATCTTAATGCAACAGGTGTGAAAGTAAAAAAAAATATTTCAGCGGTCAGTCTGTTTCATACATAGATGGAAAATACCGACCTTAGGGCAGGGAACTGAGTAGGTACAGCGAATTAATACAAGTAAAAAGGGTGAGGTGAGTCAGTGCTTTAATTTCTGCAATTTATTCAAATATCTTGCTGTGAATTGAATTTAGTGATATAGAACTTTGCCAACATACTGAAGGTCAATGAACACTTCGTTTTTTTACTATTGAATCAGAATTAAGAAAAAAATATAATTCTGCCATATCATCTAAGAACGTCGATGTTAGGGAAGTGTAAACATGTTTTAAGTATTAAACATTTTGATGATACATGTATATATGCCAAAATAAAAAAAACCAGTTATCAAAACATAAAAGCGAATTGTTAAGTAGTTTACCCCAGGCAACATTGTCCGTCCTGTAATAAATGGTAATATGACGTATACTAAGGATGTCCTCTAGGTTCACTCTCCATGTGGCTGCCCGTTTATTACTATCTGATATGACACACTGTCCTCCATTGGCACCGAGGTCAGATTTGAGTCCATCTACAGCATTACTTGCAACATATTTCGGCCAGCCTGTATTATGTGGATGAAGTTGCCATGCCGATTTGTTGAGGGCAATGTTATCTGAAGAGAAGTAAAACAATTCAATGATGAAACGTACAAAACCATACATTTATTCTATAGCCATTAGACTTCCTCATAGATAAGTTACAGTAAATCACTGTTACAGAATTCACATCCAATTTGTTCGTCCCCAGCACTGAACTATTAGATGTTTACTGTTTTCTTAATTTTGACAAATTCTAACATTATTGAACACATTTGTAAATGATTAGAATATCTTGTCAAGAATGAAATGAAATTAATTTTGCTGAAATAAATCTATCATAGAGAATTTTCGATTTCTCGTACAGAATGCAAACACTTTTAACTAAAACACATGTAAATACTTGTATACTGTATTTGCTAACACTAACATTCAAAAGAAGTGCTGATCCAGAACGGGATATATTAGAAGGGACTGGTTGCTCAAATATATATAACTTCGCTTATTTCAGTAGTAAACGCTAAATGTTAAAATCCTTGTACATGTATTCCTAACGAAATAAATAACGAAATGGATGGAACTCCTTCCAACAAAATCATAATTCGAGACGTTTAAGGGGAGTAAGATTTAATCTCTTTTGATTAAAAAAGTAGGGGATACTGTACTTTGTGATCAAAATGTTAACATATACAAAGGAATACGAAATCATGTTGTATAGTTCCTTAACGAGGAAGCGTTCCCAAATGCATTCATCACCCAAACACATCAATCACTCTCACGATCTGCACGGGATGATCAAGGGTGTTGTGCCACAAATTTGCATGCCTTTGAATTGGAAGGTGAGAGCCACTCTAAAGAACGATTTTGAAGAGAAAGCATCGGCTTATCAGTTGTTGAAGTCGTTAATTAAACAGAGACCATGCGCCGTCTAACACAGGATGAGAGGTTAATTACTCTTGGCATGCTACAGGTTGGCACAAGACAGGTCACTGTGGAAAGGGCAATGATTGTTTCTCAGTCTGTTATCAGCAGATTATGGTCCAGACATCATACTACAGGGTCTGTTCAGGTCGATCAAGGAGAACAACTCAGGCTCAGAACAGATTCATCCGCACTATTGCTTTGAGAAATCGTCTGGTAACAGCAAATCCGATAAGGTCTCAACTTCAAAGGGATACTGGCTTGGTAGTGAGTGGCGAGACAATCAGGAATCGACTGCACAGATTTCACTTAAACGCCGGACGTCCTCGTGTCATACTCTGTTTCAGGGATTGTGACAATCCCTGAAACAGAGTATGACACGAGGACGTCCGGCGTTTAAGTCCCTTAGGGCTCGACTTCAATGGTGTCGTCACCAATAACGCTGGGAAAATCGCCGATGGAACCATGTAATGTTCTCAGACGAGTCGAGAATCACTAGGGACTTCCTGGACAGACGCCGGAGGGTTTGGCGGCGACGTAACGAACATTTCCATGACGTTAACGTCATTAGACATGATCGATATGGGGGGATCGTAATGGCGTGGGGAGGCATCATTGTTGCCGGTAGAACAGACTTGCATGTTGTTCCTGGCCGTGTCACAGGGCAGTAATACAACATCTCGGCACCCCATGTTGTGTCGTTTGCACGTCGTTATGACCGCCGTTTCATTCTTTAAGATTACAATGCCAGGTGTCATAGGGCCAGGATCGTTGGAGATGTTCTCCAGCAGCAGAATATCACCACATTATCATGGCCCGCACTCAGTCCGAACCTTTCCCCCATCGAGCATATCTGGGACATGCTTAGACAGCGGCTACGCAAACATCAACGATCTCCGGCAATGTCCAAGAACTTGCTGCAGCATTGTAACAGGAATGGAATAACCTCCTCCAAATTGACCTGGGACGTCTCGTTAGGAGTATGCCACGCTTCGTTTTCCCCCTCACGTTTACTGTGCCGTTTTTTAGATACAGACTATAACTGAAAATTGTGAGATATAGGATATAGACTATAAATTGTGTACTACGTCACTTTCCATGTGTAATTTGTCGTCTGTCTACAAATAATGGCTGTAAAGTCAAGGGCTGCTACTCTCACAAGTGAGGAACTGCAAGCCACACTAGAAAACCGAGATTGTTCCAATACAAAACAATGTATAGAATCAAAATATAAAATTTCTTGATTTTGTGAATGAAGATATTTAAAGACCATATAACATACTATTGAAACTTTTTTTTAAAGTTTCCTCATTAGAAAAATAAAATGAAGTTTCGTGAAGTTTAAATACTTTTGTTAAATATGTATCATTTAAGGTTATAGGATACATCAGATTTTGGACGCATCAAATGGAATAGGATTTTGAACACATCACAAAGAGTAGGATTTTGGACACATTAAATGGAGTAGGATTTTGTTATGTTTATGTTGTCTATTATTTCATCAAACTAAATGGTAGATCGGCCATTATTACATGGAATACCACAATAAAAAGACGCCTACGATGTAATAGGGGAAATAAAAGTTTACAAGTTTGGTAGTCATTTACTGATCATCGAACGTCGAATCGATTGATGTTTTTCATCATCGATGGATGGAAGGAAAATTCTATAATTATAACTTGGATCGTTTGAAACAACAAAAATCTGCTAAATGATATACTTTGACCGATGATCTCTAGACGGTCGACCGGATTTTTTATCTTAGCGTCAAAAAAGTGCTTAATCCATCATGTGAAATAGATATAGGGATGTAGGTCCCACGGTGAGTGTGAGCAGTTGATAGGGGATGCTAACTCCTCCCACCTCTTGTATGTCCAGGGGTCCGTGTTTGCCCATCCCTCTGATTTGTATTTTCTATAGGAATTACGAGATTGTATACTGCTAGTTATCTTAGCCTTTTCAATTTTCACAGACAGACCCCAAACTACTAATAAATCAATGTTACCAGTAATCCTCAAGTCCATATAATTATAAGAAACATTCCTTTCTTGATCTTTTCGATACTAAACATTTTTAGTGAATATCAAATAAAAAGAACACATAGTCTTATTACAAATATTACATCAAGATATGGGGCCTCCGTGGTCGAGTGGTTAGAACATCGGGTTCAAAATCACAAAGCCTCTCACCTCTGTCGGCGCGCGTTCGAATTTCGGCCGCGGCGTTATGTGAGCAAGTTTGCCAGTTTACTTGCGGAAGGTCGGTGGTCTCTTCCCAGGTACATTGTATGTGGGTTCTCTCCTCCACCAACAAAAACTGGACGCCACCAGATAACTGAAAAATTGCTGAGTGTGGCGGAAAGCAATAAATAATAATAATAATAATACATCATGATATAGTGTACAAGTTTGTTTTATCCACCCATTTGTTCAACAGCACGGATGTAGATCGAATACAAACAACACCAAACACATCGTAGGGTATAAGGGTCAATTTTGAAATGCGATATCAATACGTAAGTTTAATTTGCTACACGTGTAATTTTCATGATTACTATCACCTCCATTTCGTTTACTACATCAGCTTTTACCGCGCACAACAGTTGTCAGTACCAATGGAAGGAAAAACTTCCTATCGTTTTCGTCTTTCGACAATGTGTATATCTTACAGTAGCCTTCGTGAATAGCACGTATATTTAAATGCTCTCCCGAAAAGTTAAGAGGCTGAGCACTAGTTACTACCTTTACGTACCAAATCAATCACAACAGGGGATTTTAAAAGGACAGTTACTATGTATGGGCTGATCTACCACCTTCTCTTAAAAATTGTGCCACCTTAAATGTCTTAATGTCTGATTAAAAAAAAATGCCCTATATGAACATGTACCAGTTTTCATCCTCTCTTTTCCTCAATTTAATTCATTTATTATTTAGACAATTTCATCTCGAACGATGCAAATATTACTCAACAATTTTTTATATCAATAATATCCATTGTTGTACTTGATATTTGTCTGAAAACTGTAAACAATTCCTACAAAATGACCATAACGTGAAATAATGTATGTGACATACTGCACGCTCCTTTATAAATGAATGACTTTGTATCATTATTGGGTTGTATGTACATTTTGATAGTTTTGTCTTCTATACGTTTCTATTGTAAATAGTTCTGCATAGTTTTATTATTAAAGTGCTGATGCATTTGATTTCTTTGCAATAGAAAACATTAGTATATGAAAGTAAATGTAATTTTTATTCAAGCGTAACACTTCCCGAAATTTACACTGCATCACCTTTATCAGGGGCGATTGTCTACACAGGAATTACGAAACTGAATACTGTTAGTTATCTTGGCCTTTTCACAAATGTACAATACATACGTGTCAGGGATATTTTCTACACACAACACTTATCTATCAGAGGATACATAGAATGCACATCTAAGTATATCATTAAAAAGCTAAGGCAACGAATATTACTCAATCTCGTAATTCCTATAGAAGATACAAATCAGATAGGACTCTAGACATACCAGAGGTGGGATCAGGTGCCTAAGAGGAGTAAGCATTTCTTGTTGACATGTTACACCCGACTTGGATACTATATCTTAATCAAGTAAACGGAGTAATCCACAATCAGAATCAGTGTACTAAGGACGGCCTAACAATTGGTATGAATCACGGCATACATCATTTGACCTAATGGAAGATTGTACTGGCAAACTATATCGTTATAACGAGTTGTTAGTTTACCGCCAGCATCTATTTTCAAAAACAAAAAAATATTTAAGCACAAAGCAAATGTGTAAGACTCTGTGGTGTCTTTTATTTCAAACTCATTGGGATATATCGAATCGACATTTGAATGAAAATGATCACTGTTCATAGTTGAAACGTCGATATATCTGAATGTCGAATTGAAGGTCACAACAACATATTTGTTCTTCTCATACAGAATCTTTTGAATGAAGTCTACTTCATAAGAATATAAAATCCGGTCAGGTAACAAAGGAACATAATTCGTGCCCTGGAAATTCTAACAGACTGTTGGAAGACTTGATCACCAAATACTATGACGATATTGTCAATGAGGAATTCAAGTATACTTTTAATATCAACTGCAGAGTACTTATGCTTGGAGTCAGAGTGATAATTAACAAAAGACTTTTTGGATGACTGATCACTAGAGATATAGATTATAAAAGCACTTCAAATATTTAGAGCGAGGTGAGATTAATATACAAAACAAATCGAAAATAACCAGTATAACAAAAATCCAGGATGTATGCAGCTTTTGCTGGGCTATTATTTTAAAATCTATCGTGTTTTTTTTTAAACTCCCAGAATATGTATTTGTAACCACAATACCCCTAAACATTTACATTTAATTTCAAACGTTTGATTTAAAGGCTGTATTTTGTGTTTTTTGCATCTCGTTTTTTACTAAAAAAAACCGTGAAAGTTTTGACATTCCACATCTGAATTTGGGACATATATTTACAATATATTTCCTTCCGGTGGCACAGTAGTTAGGACACTGAGGTCAAAATCAAAAGGCCTCTCATCTGTAGTTATCACGACAATTGTCAAACTACCCTATTAGATATTGTATCTGTAGAATGGATTTTGAAACATAAATGATTTTAAAGTGTTTTAATGTTCAAATATATGTATAATTTGTACTTTGTTGTTTTCACAAAAAGAAACTACACGTGTAACCCTAGTAACCAGAGCTTTGTTTCCAACATTGAATTACCATGATTTGCAATGGAGGTCTGGCATCAGATGAATTTCAAAGCCATGATACATTTACATCTCCTTTAGATATGAAAAAAAATATATATCATAACATTCATCATGTAATATGTTTCAACTTTGAACACAGTGTGTTGTGACGTTATATCTAGTGCTTTGTTTTTGTCTACTTTCAGGCCAAGCAGTTATAAACAACAACTAAATAAAATAATGCATGAGACAATTTGTCTGGGTCTTAGAAAATTGGCTGTGTTACTATCTAGACAATTTGGGTATTTTATTTACGCGGTCTTCATAGAGATACCGCATTGACAGTGCTATTTATTTAGAGCACTCTATGGATTCCAGGTGATGAAAATCAAATCACGTGACGCACATGTATAATCATTAGAGCAAGCTAGTAACGTCACTTCGTTCGCTATGAACTTAAATTTAGATATACACTCTAATATTACCGAATTCGATGTATGGACGCAATTTGCTCGTTTTGAATTCTTTAATAGAATTTAAATTATCAAAATATTTATTTTGGTACAGAACGGAAGTGCTGTGCAATTCCAGTTCAATATTTTAACATCGTTACAGATATATTCAATAATAAGACATAAAAAGACCTACAACCGGTTTATACGCTAATAAAACGTGACACCCCAAGGCGTGTGGGAATGTTTTGCGCAACATATTTTATGCATGCATATGAAGGCAGACGATATTAAACATTGAACAGTTAAAGAAGAAATATGTGGATAATTCGTCATGTATTTACAATGAAAGAAGCCAAAAACATATGTATTCATTTTCAGGTGATGTAAATGTGCATTTAACAGCGTTTGTAAGTACTAAAGACAATATTTGAACGGAATTCACAATTAGTGAGAAACTAAAAAATAACATATATTTAAAATGGATATAAATTAAATGAAAAGGTCATACCATAAGCTGTGGATAGTTGTAAAACCAGTAAAACCAGTAAAATTAAACACGTCTGTATCATAATGGTAATTTATTCGGGTCTGAACTAGGAAGTAAATTTTGGACTGAAATGCTTCAAGAATAAACCGATAAATTTGACAGTCTGAGATTTTAAATGTCTTGCATACTATAGAATATATTTGCTGGCAGATTTGAATTTATTCTAATGGTATGAATGGAAAAAAGAAGACAATTAACAATAAGCAATTACATAACTTCTGTAAGAAATATGGAACTAAGTGTTGTGGGGAAACGGTCCCCTGAAGTGGAGCTGAAATTACATACCCTGATCTAAACATGTAAAATATTCTATCAAAAAGAAGGAACATTACTTTCTTATATCTAGAGTTAAATAGAATCCAACAGCCCTATTGAAATTGTCACCATAGCGATTACTAGAATCAAGCCGGGGGGGGGGGGGGGGGGGGGTGAGTGATGGTGGCTGGTCACAACGTTAGTTTTCCTTATTTTACATGCAAAATTACCTATGTTCAAATGCAAAGTAAACGATATATAGTAAATACCCCTCCCACACGTTTTTTTTAGTAGTAGTGAATGTTATTGTTGTTTTCCTCTACACCCGACCACACTCAATAATCTTTTAATCATTTGGTGGCGTCCAGTTTTTGCTGGTGGAAGAAAGAACCCAGATACAATGTACCAAGGCAGAGACCTTCCGAAAGTGAACTGACAAACTTTCTCACATGTATCGACGATATCGACAAACGAAACCTCGTCGACTAGAGAAGAGAGGTCTTGCGATTTTGAGCGTGATGCTCTCACCACTCGGCCACGGAAGTCCTGTAATGTTGAACTGATGAATTGAATTGAATTTGTATAGTAAAAGGTGGTATCAACTCAGACACTATTTATGATTTGAAAATATTAGTTAATGTGTTTTCATTCATCTATTTCTACCTGTATACTCAGCAACATAAAAAACGCACCGCTAAATTTAAAGGTGGTGTCCAATGAAGCGCTTACAAACTCCAAAACGTGTTAAACCACCTTTTTACACGGGCAAAACATGCCAATTACGCTCAATGGAAATTTTAACTTGTTTCCTGTGTTTTCGAACTCCATCGTCAGATGGAAAGTCTGAAATTTCATTTTTGTTGTTGACAAATTAATGCATTTTTATGTCACACTTAAGCACTGATGAGAGCGCGCAACCAAGCTATAGGTATGCTTCGTGCAGGTCTTTCCACTTGGAATGCTGCGAATCATTTCAATTGTCATCACTGTACCAATGTCCGTCTTAATCAACGTTTTCTTGCCACAGGCAGAGACCAGGTGCACTGAGTTACCACCCCACAGCAGGACCGCTTTATTAGACTTCAGCATCTTTGTTTCTTTACAGCTTCGCAGACTGCTAATGTAACCCCTGGACACAACAGACAAAGAATCAGTAACAAGACTGATCACAGAAGGATCCGTGAAAGTGGCCTTAATGCTCGTGGCCCGTATAAGGGTCCTGTACTTACGCATCATCATAAACGTCAACGGCTGGGATGGGCACTACGTCATCTTCATTGGACACGTCAACGATGGGATGAAGTCCTGTATTCAGATGAATCACATTTTCATCTGTCTAGAGCTGATGGTCGTACGCGCGTATGGAGAAGACGCAATGAAAGGCTCGTATCATGTTGTATACAGGAAGTTGACCATTAGGCAGCGGTAGTATCTATATCTTTCCGTCATCGCTCTGACTTGCGCTTTAGTTACAGTGACTTTAATGCTCAAAGAAACAGAGATGACATTTTGGCAGCCCATGTTTCAAAATTACCGAGACTTTAAAGTTTTCCACAGGACAATGCTGGTCCCCACACTGCTAGACTGTCGGTGGATTTCTTGAACAATGGAAACATTCTAGTAATGCCATGGCCTTCCTTATCGCCTGATATGGCATCAGTAGAGCATGTTTGGGATGAATTAGGACACAGGGTCAAATACAGGCCGATTATGCCGACATCGATACCGGAACTTCGACGCGCTTTGACTGCAGAGTGGACTAACATGCCACAAGTCAAATTCAAAATATCATTAGGTAAATGCGACGCCGTTGCATATCATGAATCAACGCAAGAGACGGTAATATCAGGTATTGACTTTGTGACATTGCGTTGTCGACGTATCAACAACGTATATGATGTAATTCTTAATCAGATGTTTTTGTGGCCTTGTTATTCTAAAGCCAGTAAACAAATAAAAATTTTGATATAAAATGATGAGACAGAATAAATAAAACAAATCGTTTTGTGTTTGATGGTGCGTTTTTTTTATATTGTTGAGTATATTGTGTTATTTATTTATTCATGTTTGTGATCGATAGTTTTAGACTTCGACAATTATCAAGTCTACTTCTTGCTTTTCAGACCGTTGGGTACTTCAGTATAATCAGTCTTATGTAAAATTACGTCAGTTAAAGATATACTTAAATCAACCCTGGAATAGATGTAAACTTACGATTTTTGACGTAACGTAACACTTTTTTTTGTGATTATTCAAAATTGTAGAACAAAACCTTACGCTAACCGTACGTCTACAATCAGATATAACATGTTATTTATGACGAATAAATGCCCAGATGAGTAAGCATCCCTTTTCGACCAGTCACATCCGCCGTGATGTTAATTACATTTTAATGAATTGTCATGCTGGATAAAATTCAAATAAACTGTATGCGAAAGATATTTCTTTCTAATATCTAGAGATAATGCATGATGGATTTAAAATCCGTAGAGAG
This sequence comes from Ostrea denselamellosa, assembly GCA_024699665.1. Lineage (NCBI taxonomy): Eukaryota > Metazoa > Mollusca > Bivalvia > Ostreida > Ostreidae > Ostrea > Ostrea denselamellosa. The sequence goes on along the minus strand of JAMZEH010000050.1, from coordinate 5,834,915 downwards.
AAATGTTAGGGGAAAAAATCGGAAGACTGTATCATGTCAATTTTCACTCACTGAGTTCACTATAAAACTACTGGTGTGTAAAAATGAAATGCGCATGTACCACAGGAGTAGAGGTTTCCCGACATCACTTAATGTAATGGCGGTTGGTGTTATCAACACTGGCTACATATTTTAAGAATAGACACCAAATATATGTTTATAGAAGTAAAATAAATAGATTCCATCGAATGGAATGTAATTTTTACCTTCCATTATATAACACAGAGGCTAGACACTTTAAACTATTGTATACGGAAGGCATACCTATGCCAACGTTTGGACACCATAGGACAAGATCCGTAAACGTTTGGATTTTAATATTGTTACTGGTTACAGCTAGAATATGCAAAGACATGAGTTGAGCCAAGAAAAAGTGGACCTTCGTGACATAACATAAAGTTGTTACAGCCGACAGTGTAAGAAAAGAAATATACTGGAAGTCAGAGTAAACCTATTGGTTCTTTTAATGCCGTATTTTTACGGTGAGCAATATTTTCATAACGCTTGAATAAAACCAAATACCATGTATAAATAGTCTTAATTACGCGCTTCTTAATAGACTTTAAACAATTTCATTGACGAATTCTTACGTTATCATCAGTCAGTTCTCTGATGTGGAGAATTACGGTAGTGATTCGAAAACAGGAGACACAATCGACAGTGCGCACAATGAGGATCTCGGAGAGAAAATAAGGAAGTTTGGGTGACACTTTTGCATGTAGAAAACATCGAAAATATTGAAATGTACAAACGGAAGACAGTGACCATTGCCTTCGTTATATCCGTCAAAGGTGGAAAAAAATACAATACTTCAGATTTTTATATTCATCTTTCAGTATGCATGATAGATTGCCTAGATATGAATTTAGATACATTTGATGTCATATACCATACCGGGTAGTGTTTATGATTACGTAATGGTTTATTCATTTATATCTATACACCTGACAGTTGTTTTGGAATACGTCATAGGTCAATTTATAAATAAAAATGGATTGCTGTATGTCAAGAATAATACAGAAGATATATAGAGAGAAATCCTTCTGCTGACGCCCACCTTCATACCTGACAACAAGGAACGTAGTGCCTGATATTCTTCCTTCAGGTGGATCGACTTTAGAGCGACAACACTACCTGTTCCGCATGATTCGCCCCTTTGTCCGTGAACCGTGCAGTGCCACTTGTTTAGATGTTGAAGGGTGATAATGGAAGTTTGTTGTTGATGATTTACACTTTTAATTTTCCTTGTCTGTAAATTGATCACTATCTCAGAAATCAACTTAGTATTGTTTCTATTGTCATTAGATCTGCTAAATGATATATAGTTTAAACCGATGATCTCTAGACTGTCGACTGAATGTTTAATCTTAGCGTCAAAAAGTGCTTAATCCATCATGTGAAATAGATGTAGAGATGTAGGTCCCACGGTGAGTGTGAGCAGTTGCTAGGGGATGCTAACTCCTCCCACCTCTTGTATGTCCAGGGGTCCGTGTTTGCCCATCCCTCTGATTTGTATTTTCTATAGGAATTACGAGATTGTATACTGCTAGTTATCTTAGCCTTTTCAATTTTCACAGACAGACCCCAACTACTAATAAATCAATGTTACCAGTAATCCCCAAGTCCATATAATTATAAGAAAAATTCCTTTCTTGATCTTTTCGATACTAAACATTTTTAGTGAATATCAAATAAAAAGAACACATAGTCTTATTACAAATATAACATCAAGATATGGGGTCTCCGTGGCCGAGTGGTTAGAGCATCGGTCTCAAAATCACAAAGCCTCTCACCTCTGTCGGCGCGCGTTCGAATCTCGGCCGCGGCGTTATCTGAGCAAGTTTGCCAGTTTACTTGCGAAAGGTCGGTGGTCTCTTCTCAGGTACATTGTATGTGGGTTCTCTCCTCCACCAACAAAAACTGGACGCCACTATATAACTGAAAACTTGTTGAGTGTGGCGGAAAGCAAGAAATAATAATAATAATAATACATCATGATATAGTGTACGAATTTGTTTTATCCACCCATTTGTTCAACAGCACGGATGTAGATCGAATCCAAACAACACCAAACACATCGTAGAGTATAAGGGTCAATTTTGAAATGCGATATTAATACGTAAGTTTAATTTGCTACACGTGTAATTTTCATGATTACTATTACCTCCATTTCGTTTACTACACGAGCTTTTACCGCGCACAACAGTTGTCAGTACCAATGGAAGGAAGAACTTCCTATCATTTTCGTCTTTCGACAATGTGTATATCTTACAATAGCCTTCGTGAATAGCACGTATATTTAATTGTATCCATATCGTGGGTTTAGATAGTGATCGTCGTGGAAAGAATTTTATGTTTACTTTATGTTGCAGACTTTTCTTTCCTGCATCGCTTCCTCAACGGTCACAATGAGTGTGGAATCTTACATCTTGTCTCCTACAATTGTTGTGCACTGTAAACTTGACTTCGTCCTTCAATACTGCAGTATGAACCGCATACATGCTACTATTGTAGCACGATAGCCTGGCAGAATAGCTTCCCCCAGCCATAATTGAAGTACAACAACGCAAAATTGCAACCCAGACGAATTTGGATGCATCGAGAATCTTGTACGATCGCTCTAAATTTTTTTTATTAGTGTTCAGACTTTCAGAATTTTACTATGATATATAAATTAAAAAAATCTTTTAACACTGTACATTATTGTGGGTTTCCGGACATGCTCTCCCGAAAAGTTACAGGGCTGAGCACTAGTTATTACCTTTACGTACCAAATCAATCACAACAGGGGATTTTAAAAGGACAGTTACTATGTATGGGCTGATCTACCACCTTCTCTTAAAAATTGTGCCACCTTAAATGTCTTAAAGTCTGATTATCAAAAGAAAATGCCCTATATGAACATGTGCCAGTTTTCATCCTCTCTTTTCCTCAATTTAATTCATTTATTATTTAAAGAATTTTATCTCGAACGATGCAGATATTACTCAACAATTTTATCTATCAATAATATCCATTGTTGTACTTGATATTTGTCTGAATACTGTAAAAAAATCCTACAAAATGACCATAACGTGAAATAATTTATGTGACATATTGCATGCTCCTTTATAAATGAATGACATTGTATCATTCTTGGGTTGTATATATATTTCTATAGTTTTTTCTTCTGTACGTTTCTATTGTAAATAGTTCTGCATAGTTTTATTATTAAAGTGCTGATGCATTTGATTTCTTTGCATTAGAAAACATTAGTATATGAAAGTAAATGTAATTTTTATTCAAGCTGAACAGTTCCCGAAATTTACACTGCATCACGTTTATCAGAGGAGATTGTCTACACAGGAATTACGAGACTGAATACTGTTAGTTATCTTGGCCTTTTCACAAATGTACAATACATACGTGTCAGGGATATTTTCTACATACAACACTTATCTATCAGAGGATACACAAATGCACATCTAAGTATATCATTAAAAAGCTAAGACAACGAATAGTACTCAATCTCGTAATTCCTATAGAAGATACAAATCAGATAGGACTCTTAGACATACCAGAGGTGGGATCAGGTGCCTAAGAGGAGTAAGCACCCCTTGTTGTGTTACACCCGACTTGGATACTATATCTTAATCAAGTAAACGGAGTAATCCACAATCAGAATCAGTGTACCAAGGACGACCTAACAATTGGTATGAAACACGGCATACATCATTTGACCTAATGGAAGATTGTACTGGCAAACTATATCGTTATAAAGAGTTGTTAGTTTACCGCCAGCATCTATTGTCAAAAACAAAAAAAAGTATTTAAGCACAAAGCAGATGTGTAAGACTCTGTGGTGTCTTTTATTTCAAACTCATTGGGATATATCGAATCGACATTTGAATGAAAATGATCATTGTTCATAGTTGAAACGTCGATATATCTAAATGTCGAATTGAAGGTCACAACAACATATTTGTTCTTCTCATACAGAATCTTTTGAATGAAGTGTACTTCATAAGAATATAAAATCAGGTCAGGTAACAAAGGAACATAATTCGTGCCCTGGAAATTCTAACAGACTGTTGGAAGACTTGATCACCAAATACTATGACGATATTGTCAATGAGGAATTCAAGTATACTTTTAATATCAAGTGCAGAGTGCTTATGCTTGGAGTCAGAGTGACAATTAACAAAAGACTTTTTGGATGACTGATCACTAGAGATGTAGATTATAAAAGCACTTCAAATATTTAGAGCGAGGTGAGATTAATATACAAAACAAATCGAAAATAACAATTATAACAAAAATCCAGTATGTATGCAGCTTTTGCTGGGCTATTATTTTAAAATCTATCGTGTTTTTTTTTAAACTCCCAGAATATGTATTTGTAACCACAATACCCCTAAACATTTGCATTTAATTTTAAACGTTTGGTTTAAAGGCTGTATTTTGTGTTTTTTGCATCTCGTTCTTTACTAAAAAAAACCTGTGAAAGTTTTGACATTCCACATCTGAATTTGGGACCTATATTTACAATATATTTCCTTCCGGTGGCACATTGGTTAGGACACTGAGGTCAAAATCAAAAGGCCCCTCATCTGTAGTTATCACGACAATTGTCAAACTACCCGATTAGATATTGTATCTGTAGAATGGATTTTGAAACATAAATGACTTTAAAGTGTTTTAATGTTCAAATATATGTATAATTTGTACTTTGTTGTTTTCACAAAAAGAAACTACACGTGTAACCCTAGTAACCAGAGCTTTGTTTCCAACATTGAATTACCATGATTTGCAATGGAGGTCTGGCATCAGATGAATTTCAAAGCCATGATACATTTACATCTCCTTTAGATATGAAAAAATATATATCATAACATTCATCATGTAATATGTTTCAACTTTGAACACAGTGTGTTGTGACGTTATATCTAGTGCTTTGTTATTGTCTACTTTCAGACCAAGCAGTTATAAACAACAACTAAATAAAATAATGGATGAGGCAATTTGGCTGGGTCTTAGAAAATTGGCTGTGTTACTATCTAGACAATTTGGGTATTTTATTTACGCGATCTTCATAGAGATACCGCATTGACCGTGCTATTTATTTAGAACACTATGGATTTCAGGTGATGAAAATCAAATCACGTGACACACATGTATAATCATTAGAGCAAGCTAGTAACGTCACTTCGTTCGCTATGAACTTAAATTTAGATATGCACTCTAATATTACCGAATTCGATGTATGAACGCAATTTGCTGTTTTTGGATTCTTTAATAGAATTTAAATTATCAAAATATTTAGTTTGGTACAGAACGGAAGTGCTGTGCAATTCCAGTTCAATATTTTAACATCTTTACAGATATATTCAATAATAAGACATAAAAAGACCTACAACCGGTTTATACGCTAATGAAACGTGACACCCCAAGGCGTGCGGGGATTTTTGCGCAACATATTTTATGCATGCATATGAAGGCAGACGATATTAAACAATGAACAGTTAAAGAAGATATATGTGGATAATTCGTCATGTATTTACAATGAAAGAAGCCAAAAACATATGTATTCATTTGCAGGTGATGTAAATGTGCATTTTAACAGCGTTTGTAAGTACTAAAGACAATATTTGAACGGAATTCACAATTAGTGAGAAACTAAAAAATAACATATATTTAAAATAGATATAAATTATATGAAAAGGTCATACCATAAGCTGTGGACAGTTGTAAAACCAGTAAAACCAGTAAAATCAAACACGTCTGTATCATAATGGTAATTTATTCGGGTCTGAACTAGGAAGTAAATTTTGGACTGAAATCCTTCAAGAGTAAACCGATACATTTGACTGTCTGAGATTTTAAATGTCAGCCTTGCAGTACTATAGAATATATTTGCTGGCAGAGTTGAATTTATTGTAATGGAATGAATGGAAAAAAGAAGACAATCAACAATAAGCAATTACATAACTTCTGTAAGAAATATGGAAGTAAGTGTTGGGGAAAAACGGTCCCCTGAAGTGGAGCTGAAATTAAATACCCTGATCTAAACATGTAAAATATTCTATCAAAAACAAAGGAACATTATTTTCTTATATCTAGATAGAATCCAACAGCCCTATTGAAATTATCACCATAGCGATTACTAGAATCAAGCCGGGGGGGGGGGGGGGGGGGTGAGTGATGGTGGCTGGTCACAAAGTTAGTTTTCCTTATTTTACATGCAAAATTACCTATGTTCAAATGCAAAGTAAACGATATATAGTAAATACCCCTTCCACACGGTTTTTAGTAGTAGTGAATGTTATTGTTGTTTTCCTCTACACCCGACCACACTCAATAATCTTTCAGTCATTTGGTGGCGTCCAGTTTTTGCTGGTGGAAGAAAGAACCCAGATACAATGTACCAAGGCAGACACCATCGACCTTCCGAAAGTAAACTGGCAAACTTTCTCACATATATCGACGATATCGAGAAACGAAACCTCGTCGGCTAGAGATGAGAGGCCTTGTGATTTTGAGCGTGATACTCTAAGCACTCGGCCACGGAGGTCCTGTAATGTTGAACTGATGAATTGAATTTGTATAGTGAAAGGTGGTATCAACTCAGACACTATTTATGATTTGAAAATATTAGTTGATGTGTTTTCATTCATCTATTTCTATTTGTATACTCAACAACATAAAAAACGCACAGCTATTTTTTTTTGTCAAAAATTGTTATCATAATTTCATTCGTCCCTATTAATGCACCCTTTAACGTTAAATTTAAATGTTGTGTCCAATGAAGCGCTTACAAACTCAAAAATGTGTTAAACCACCTCTTTACACGGGCTAAACATGCCAATTACGCTCGATGAAAATTTAAACTTGTTTCCTGTGTTTTCGAACTCCATCGTCAGATGGAAAGTCTGAAATTTCATTTTTGTTGTTGACAAATTAATGCATTTTGATGCCACACTTAAGCACTGATGAGAGCGCGCAACCAAGCTATAGGTGTGCGTCGTGCAAGTCTTTCCACTTGGAATGCTGCGAATCATTTTAATTGCCATCACTGTACCAATGTCCGTCTTAATCAACGTTTTCTTGCCACAAATTCCGTATCCGATAGGCGGAGACCAGGTGCACTGAGTTACCACCCCACAGCAGGACCGCTTTATTAGACTTCAGCATCTTTGTTTCCTTACAGCTTCACAGACTACTAATGTAACCCCTGGACGCAACAGACAAAAACTCAGTAACAAGACTGATCACAGAAGGATCAGTGAAAGTGGCCTTAATGCTCGTCGCCCGTATAAGGGTCCTGTACTTACGCATCATCATAAACGTCAACAGCTGGACTGGGTACGACGTCATCTTCATTGGACACGTCAACGGTGGGATGAAGTCTTGTTTTCAGATGAATCACGTTTTCATCTGTCTAAAGCTGATGGTCGTACGCGCGTATGGAGAAGACGCATTGAAAGGCTCGTATCATGTTGTATACAGGAAGTTGACCATTAGGCAGCGGTAGTATCTATATCTTTCCGTCATCGCTCTGACTTGCACTTTAGTTATAATGACCTTAATGCTCATAGAAACAGAGATGGCATTTTGGCAGCCCATGTTTCAAAATTACCGAGACTTTAGAGTTTTCCACAGGACAATGCTGGTCCCCACACTGCTAGACTGTCGGTGGATTTCTTGAACAATGCAAACATTCTAGTAATGCCATGGCCTTCCTTATCGCCTGATATGGCATCAATAGAGCATGTTTGGGATGAATTAGGACACAAGGTCAAATACAGGCCGATTATGCCGACAACGATACCGGAACTTCGACGCGCTTTGACTGCAGAGTGGACTAACATGCCACAAGTCAAATTCAAAATATCATGAGGTAAATGCGACGCCGTTGCATAGCATGAATCAACGCAAGAGACGGTCATATCAGGTATTGACTTTGTGACATTCCGTTGTCGACGTATCAACAACGTATATGATGTAATTCTTAATCAGATGTTTTTGTGGCCTTGTTATTCTAAAGCCAGTAAACAAATAAAAATAAAATGATGAGACAGAATAAATAAAACAAATCGTTTTGTGTTTGATGGTGCGTTTTTTTTATATTGTTGAGTATATTGTGTTATTTATTTATTCATGTTTGTGATCGATAGTTTTAGACTTCGACAATTATCAAGTCTACTTCTTGCTTTTCAGACCGTTAGGTACTTCAGTATAATCAGTCTTATGTAAAATTACGTCAGTTAAAGATATACTTAAATCAACCCTGGAATAGATGTAAATTTACGATTTTTGACGTAACGTAACACTTTTTTTTGTGATTATTCAAATTGGTAGAACAAAACCTTACGCTAACCGTACGTCTACAATCAGATATAACATGTTATCTATAACGAATAAATGCCCAGATGAGTAAGCATCCCTTTTCGACCAGTCACATCCGCCGTGATGTTAATTACATTTTAATGAATTGTCATGCTGGATAAAATTCAAATAAACTGTATGCGAAACATATTTCTTTCTAATATCTAGAGATAATGCATGATGGATTTAAAATCCGTAGAGAGAAATGTTAGGGGAAAAAATCGGAAGACTGTATCATGTCAATTTTCACTCACTGAGTTCACTATAAAACTACTGGTGTGTAAAAATGAAATGCGCATGTACCACAGGAGTAAAGATCTCCCGACATCACTTAATGTAATGGCGGTTGGTGTTATCAACACTGGTTACATATTTTAAGAATAGACACCAAATATATGTTTATAGAAGTAAAATAAATAGATTCCATCGAATGGAATGTAATTTTTACCTTCCATTATATAACACAGTGGCTAGACACTTTAAACTATTGTATACGGAAGGCATACCTATGCCAACGTTTGGACACCATAGGACATTTTCAAGATCCGTAAACGTTTGGATTTTAATATTGTTACTGATTACAGCTAGAATATGCAAAGACATGAGTTGAGCCAAGAAAAAGTGGACCTTCGTGACATAACATAAAGTTGTTACAGCCGACAGTGTAAGAAAAGAAATATACTGGAAGTCAGAGTAAACCTATTGGTTCTCTTAATGCCGTATTTTTACTGTGAGCAATATTTTCATAACGCTTGAATAAAACCAAACACTATGTATTAATATTCTTAATTACGCGCTTCTTAATAGACTTTAAACAATTTCATTGACGAATTCTTACGTTGTCATCAGTCAGTTCTCTGATGTGGAGAATTACGGTAGTGATTCGAAAACAGGAGACACAATCGACAGTGCGCACAATGAGGATCTCGGAGAGAAAATAAGGAAGTTTGGGTGACACTTTTGCATGTAGAAAACATTGAAAATATTGAAATGTACAAATGGAAGACAGTGACCATTGCCTTCGTTATATCCGTCAAAGGTGGAAAAAAATACAATACTTCAGATTTTCATATTCATCTTTCAGTATGCATGATAGATTGCCTAGATATGAATTTAGATACATTTGATGTCATATACCATACCGGGTAGTGTTTATGATTACGTAATGGTTTATTCATTTATATCTATACACCTGACAGTTGTTTTGGAATACTTCATAGGTCAATTTATAAATAAAAATGGATTGCTGTATGCCAAGAATAATACAGAAGATATATAGAGAGAAATCCTTCTGCTGACGCCCACCTTCATACCTGACAACAAGGAACGTAGTGCCTGATATTCTTCCTTCAGGTGGATCGAATTTAGAGCGACAACACTACCTGTTCCGCATGATTCGCCCCTTTGTCCGTGAACCGTGCAGTGCCACTTGTTTAGATGTTGAAGGGTGATAATGGAAGTTTGTTGTTGATGATTTACACTTTTAATTTTCCTTGTCTGTAAATTGATCACTATCTCAGAAATCAACTTAGTATTGTTTCTATTGTCATTAGATCTGTTAAATGATATACTTTAAACCGATGATCTCTAGACTGTCGACCGAATGTTTAATCTTAGCGTCAAAAAGTGCTTAATCCATCATGTGAAATAGATGTAGAGATGTAGGTCCCACGGTGAGTGTGAGCAGTTGATAGGGGATGCTAACTCCTCCCACCTCTTGTATATCCAGGGGTCCGTGTTTGCCCATCCCTCTGATTTGTATTTTCTACAGGAATTACGAGATTGTATACTGCTAGTTATCTTAGCCTTTTCAATTTTCACAGACAGACCCCAAACTACTAATAAATCAATGTTACCAGTAATCCTCAAGTCCATATAATTATAAGAAAAATTCCTTTCTTGATCTTTTCGATACTAAACATTTTTAGTGAATATCAAATAAAAAGAACACATAGTCTTATTACAAATATAACATCAAGATATGGGGTCACCGTGGCCGAGTGGTTAGAGCATCGGGCTCAAAATCACAAAGCCTCTCACCTCTGTCGGCGCGCGTTCAAATCTCGGCCGCGGCGTTATCTGAACAAGTTTGCCAGTTTACTTGCGGAAGGTCGGTGGTCTCTTCTCAGGTACATTGTATCTGGGTTCTCTCCTCCACCAACAAAAACTGGACGCCACTACATAACTGAAAACTTGTTGAGTGTGGCGGAAAGCAATAAATAATAATAATAATAATACATCATGATATAGTGTACGAATTTGTTTTATCCACCCATTTGTTCAACAGCACGGATGTAGATCGAATCCAAACACCAAACACATCGTAGAGTATAAGGGTCAATTTTGAAATGCGATATTAATACGTAAGTTTAATTTGCTACACTTGTAATTTTCATGATTACTATTACCTCCATTTCGTTTACTACATCAGCTTTTACCGCGCACAACAGTTGTCAGTACCAATGGAAGGAAGAACTTCCTATCATTTTCGTCTTTCGACAATGTGTATATCTTACAATAGCCTTCGTGAATAGCACGTATATTTAATTGTATCCATATCGTGGGTTTAGATAGTGATCGTCGTGGAAAGAATTTTATGTTTACTTTATGTTGCAGACTTTTCTTTCCTCCATCGCTTTCTCAACGGTCACAATGAGTGTGGAATCTTACATCGTGTCTCCTACAATTGTTGTGCACTGTAAACTTGACTTCGTCCTTCAATACTGCAGTATGAACCGCATACATGCTACTATTATAGCACGATAGCCTGGCAGAATAGCTTCCCCCAGCGATAATTGAAGTACAACAACGCCAAATTGCAACCCAGACGAATTTGGATGCATCGAGAATATTGTACGATCGCTCTAAATTTTTTTTATTAGTGTTCAGACTTTCAGGATTTTACTATGATATATAAATAAAAAAAAATCTTTTAACACTGTACATTATTGTGGGTTTCCGGACATGCTCTCCCGAAAAGTTACAGGGCTGAGCACTAGTTATTACCTTTACGTACCAAATCAATCACAACAGGGGATTTTAAAAGGACAGTTACTATGTATGGGCTGATCTACCACCTTCTCTTAAAAATTGTGCCACCTTAAATGTCTTAAAGTCTGATTATCAAAAGAAAATGCCCTATATGAACATGTGCCAGTTTTCATCCTCTCTTTTCCTCAATTTAATTCATTTATTATTTAAAGAATTTTATCTCGAACGATGCAGATATTACTCAACAATTTTATCTATCAATAATATCCATTGTTGTACTTGATATTTGTCTGAATACTGTAAAAAAAATCCTACAAAATGACCATAACGTGAAATAATTTATGTGACATATTGCACGCTCCTTTATAAATGAATGACATTGTATCATTCTTGGGTTGTATATACATTTCTATAGTTTTTTCTTATGTACGTTGCTATTGTAAATAGTTCTGCATAGTTTTATTATTAAAGTGCTGATGCATTTGATTTCTTTGCATTAGAAAACATTAGTATATGAAAGTAAATGTAATTTTTATTCAAGCTGAACAGTTCCCGAAATTTACACTGCATCACGTTTATCAGAGGAGATTGTCTACACAGGAATTACGAGACTGAATACTGTTAGTTATCTTGGCCTTTTCACAAATGTACAATACATACGTGTCAGGGATATTTTCTACATACAACACTTATCTATCAGAGGATACACAAATGCACATCTAAGTATATCATTAAAAAGCTAAGACAACGAATAGTACTCAATCTCGTAATTGCTATAGAAGATACAAATCAGATAGGACTCTTAGACATACCAGAGGTGGGATCAGGTGCCTAAGAGGAGTAAGCACCCCTTGTTGACATGTTACACCCGACTTGGATACTATATCTTAATCAAGTAAACGGAGTAATCCACAAGCAGAATCAGTGTACCAAGGACGACCTAACAATTGGTATGAAACACGGCATACATCATTTGACCTAATGGAAGATTGTACTGGCAAACTATATCGTTATAAAGAGTTGTTAGTTTATCGCCAGCATCTATTGTGAAAAACAAAAAAAAAATATTTAAGCACAAAGCAGATGCGTAAGACTCTGTGGTGTCTTTTATTTCAAACTCATTGGGATATATCGAATCAACATTTGAATGAAAATGATCACTGTTCATAGTTGAAACGTCGATATATCTAAATGTCGAATTGAAGGTCACAACAACATATTTGTTCTTCTCATACAGAATCTTTTGAATGAAGTGTACTTCATAAGAATATAAAATCCGGTCAGGTAACAAAGGAACATAATTCGTGCCCTGGAAATTCTAACAGACTGTTGGAAGACTTGATCACCAAATACTATGACGATATTGTCAATGAGAAATTCAAGTATACTTTTAATATCAAGTGCAGAGTGCTTATGCTTGGAGTCAGAGTGACAATTAACAAAAGACTTTTTGGATGACTGATCACTAGAGATGTAGATTATAAAAGCACTTCAAATATTTAGAGCGAGGTGAGATTAATATACAAAACAAATCGAAAATAACCAGTATAACAAAAATCCAGTATGTATGCAGCTTTTGCTGGGCTATTATATTAAAATCTATCGTGTTTTTTTTTAAACTCCCAGAATATGTATTTGTAACCACAATACCCCTAAACATTTACACTTAATTTTAAACGTTTGATTTAAAGGCTGTATTTTGTGTTTTTTGCATCTCGTTCTTTACTAAAAAAAAACCTGTGAAAGTTTTGACATTCCACATCTGAATTTGGGACCTATATTTACAATATATTTCCTTCCGGTGGCACAGTGGTTAGGACACCGAGGTCAAAATCAAAAGGCCTCTCATCTGTAGTTATCACGACAATTGTCAAACTACCCGATTAGATATTGTATCTGTAGAATGGATTTTGAAACATAAATGACTTTAAAGTGTTTTAATGTTCAAATATATGTATAGTTTGTACTTTGTTGTTTTCACAAAAAGAAACTACACGTGTAACCCTAGTAACCAGAGCTTTGTTTCCAACATTGAATTACCATGATTTGCAATGGAGGTCTGGCATCAGATGAATTTCAAAGCCATGATACATTTACATCTCCTTTAGATATGAAAAAAAATATATATCATAACATTCATCATGTAATATGTTTCAACTTTGAACACAGTGTGTTGTGACGTTATATCTAGTGCTTTGTTTTTGTCTACTTTCAGACCAAGCAGTTATAAACAACAACTAAATAAAATAATGCATGAGACAATTTTTCTGGGTCTTAGAAAATTGGCTGTGTTACTATCTAGACAATTTGGGTATTTTATTTACGCGGTCTTCATAGAGATACCGCATTGACAGTGCTATTTATTTAGAGCACTCTATGGATTCCAGGTGATGAAAATCAAATCACGTGACACACATGTATAATCATTAGAGCAAGCTAGTAACGTCACTTCGTTCGCTATGAACTTAAATTTAGATATACACTCTAATATTACCGAATTCGATGTATGGACGCAATTTGCTCGTTTTGGATTCTTTAATAGAATTCAAATTATCAAAATATTTAGTTTGGTACAGAACGGAAGTGCTGTGCAATTCCAGTTCACTATTTTAACGTCGTTACAGATATATTCAATAATAAGACATAAAAAGACCTACAACCGGTTTATACGCTAATAAAACGTGACACCCCAAGGCGTGTGGGAATGTTTTGCGCAACATATTTTATGCATGCATATGAAGGCAGACGATATTAAACATTGAACAGTTAAAGAAGAAATATGTGGATAACTCGTCATGTATTTACAATGAAAGAAGCCAAAAACATATGTATTCATTTTCAGGTGATGTAAATGTGCATTTAACAGCGTTTGTAAGTACTAAAGACAATATTTGAACGGAATTCACAATTAGTGAGAAACTAAAAAATAACATATATTTAAAATGGATATAAATTAAATGAAAAGGTCATACCATAAGCTGTGGATAGTTGTAAAACCAGTAAAACCAGTAAAATTAAACACGTCTGTATCATAATGGTAATTTATTCGGGTCTGAACTAGGAAGTAAATTTTGGACTGAAATGCTTCAAGAATAAACCGATAAATTTGACAGTCTGAGATTTTAAATGTCTTGCATACTATAGAATATATTTGCTGGCAGATTTGAATTTATTCTAATGGTATGAATGGAAAAAAGAAGACAATTAACAATAAGCAATTACATAACTTCTGTAAGAAATATGGAACTAAGTGTTGTGGGGAAACGGTCCCCTGAAGTGGAGCTGAAATTACATACCCTGATCTAAACATGTAAAATATTCTATCAAAAAGAAGGAACATTACTTTCTTATATCTAGAGTTAAATAGAATCCAACAGCCCTATTGAAATTGTTACCATAGCGATTACTAGAATCAAGCCGGGGGGGGGGGGGGGGTGAGTGATGGTGGCTGGTCACAACGTTAGTTTTCCTTATTTTACATGCAAAATTACGTATGTTCAAATGCAAAGTAAACGATATATAGTAAATACCCCTCCCACACGTTTTTTTTAGTAGTAGTGAATGTTATTGTTGTTTTCCTCTACACCCGACCACACTCAATAATCTTTTAATCATTTGGTGGCGTCCAGTTTTTGCTGGTGGAAGAAAGAACCCAGATACAATGTACCAAGGCAGAGACCTTCCGAAAGTAAACTGGGAAACTTTCTCACATGTATCGACGATATCGACAAACGAAACCTCGTCGACTAGAGAAGAGAGGTCTTGCGATTTTGAGCGTAATGCTCTCACCACTCGGCCACGGAAGTCCTGTAATGTTGAACTGATGAATTGAATTGAATTTGTATAGTAAAAGGTGGTATCAACTCAGACACTATTTATGATTTGAAAATATTAGTTAATGTGTTTTCATTCATCTATTTCTACCTGTATACTCAGCAACATAAAAAACGCACCGCTAAATTTAAAGGTGGTGTCCAATGAAGCGCTTACAAACTCCAAAACATGTTAAACCACCTTTTTACACGGGCAAAACATGCCAATTACGCTCAATGAAAATTTAAACTTGTTTCCTGTGTTTTCGAACTTCATCGTGAGATGGAAAGTCTGAAATTTCATTTTTGTTGTTGACAAATTAATGCATTTTTATGTCACACTTAAGCACTGATGAGAGCGCGCAACCAAGCTATAGGTATGCTTCGTGCAGATCTTTCCACTTGGAATGCTGCGAATCATTTCAATTGTCATCACTGTACCAATGTCCGTCTTAATCAACGTTTTCTTGCCACAGGCAGAGACCAGGTGCACTGAGTTACCACCCCACAGCAGGACCGCTTTATTAGACTTCAGCATCTTTGTTTCTTTACAGCTTCGCAGACTGCTAATGTAACCCCTGGACACAACAGACAAAAACTCAGTAACAAGACTGATCACAGAAGGATCCGTGAAAGTGGCCTTAATGCTCGTAGCCCGTATAAGGGTCCTGTACTTACGCATCATCATAAACGTCAACGGCTGGACTGGGTACGACGTCATCTTCATTGGACACGTCAACGATGGGATGAAGTCCTGTATTCAGATGAATCACATTTTCATCTGTCTAAAGCTGATGGTCGTACGCGCGTATGGAGAAGACGCAATGAAAGCTCGTATCATGTTGTATACAGGAAGTTGACCATTAGGCAGCGGTAGTATCTATATCTTTCCGTCATCGCTCTGACTTGCACTTTAGTTATAATGACCTTAATGCTCAAAGAAACAGAGATGGCATTTTGGCAGCCCATGTTTCAAAATTACCGAGACTTTAGAGTTTTCCACAGGACAATGTTGGTCCCCACACTGCTAGACTCTCGGTAGATTTATTGAACAATGCAAACATTCCAGTAATGCCATGGCCTTCCTTATCGCCTGATATGGCATCAGTAGAGCATGTTTGGGATGAAATAGGACACAAGGTCAAATACAGGCCGATTATGCCGACAACGATACCGGAACGTCGACGCGCTTTGACTGTAGAGTGGACTAACATGCCACAAGTGAAATTCAAAATATCATTAGGTAAATGCGACGCCGTTGCATAGCATGAACCAACGCAAGAGACTGTCATATTAGGCATTGACTTTGTGACATTGCGTTGTCGACGTATCAACAACGTATATGATGTAATTCTTAAATCAGATGTTTTTGTGGCCTTGTTATTCTAAAGCTAGAAAACAAATAAAAATTTTGATATAAAATGATGAGACAGAATAATAGAACAAATCGTTTTCTGTTTGATGGTGCGTTTTTTTTATATTGTTGAGTATATTGTGTTATTTATTTATTCATGTTTGTGATCGATAATTTTAGACTTCGACAATTATCAAGTCTACTTCTTGCTTTTCAGACCGTTAGGTTCTTCAGTATAATCAGTCTTATGTAAAATTACGTCAGTCAAAGATATACTTAAATCAACCCAGGAATAGATGTAAACTTACGATTTTTGACGTAACGTAAAACTTTTTTTGTGATTATCCAAAATTGTAGAACAAAACCTTACGCCAACCGTACGTCTACAATCAGATATAACATGTTATTTATGACGAATAAATGCCCAGATGAGTAAGCATCCCTTTTCGACCAGTCACATCCGCCGTGATGTTAATTACATTTTAATGAATTGTCATGCTGGATAAAATTCAAATAAACTGTATGCGAAACATATTTCTTTCTAATATCTAGAGATAATGCATGACGAATTTAAAATCCGTAGAGAGAAATGTTAGGGAAAAAAGTCGGAAGACTGCATCATGTCAAATTTCACTCGCTGAGTTCAATATAAAACTACTGGTGTGTAAAATATGAAATAGAAATGCGCATGTACCACAGGAGTAGAGGTCTTCCGACATCAATTAATGTAATGGCGGTTGGTGTTATCGACACTGGCTTCATATTTTAAGAATAGACACCAAATATATAATATTTATAAGAAAGAGAACGCATTTCCTAGATGAATGTATCAAAGATTCCTGTACCTATGCTACACAGGATCCTTCTCTACCTAGTTGACAACCTCCATCACATTCCTCCGATGCTTTGTCACACCTTTCTAGACTCTCACAGTTGTTCTATATGCTGTTCGACAACTAATCTAGAAAAAAACTAAGCTATAGACACTAGAAGTATACATTATCCATTAATGATGTTTGCTAACTTCACTTCGTGATATCTTTAGATATGTTTTGATCACAAAAAGCCTTACATATATAAAATAATTATAACCATAACAATCGGAAGTGTAATTCAACAGAGTAGGCATATTGGTCTGACTGTGCTGAAAAAGGAGAGTATTCGGAGATATCGCAGGGACGCATGAACATCGTAAGAAAGTGTACAAGCAAAGGTTCTTAAAGTATAATCAAGACTGCATAATTGGCCACCTGAAAGAAATGACTGGGACCTAATCCCAACCAAAGGCCATTTTGAATTCCCCCGATGATTTTCCTTATGCATTTCTAATGAGTGCGAGGTTACTTGCGTAAAGCGTCCATTGGAATCATCAGCCACCATGGTATTTACAGTGTTTTATTTCGCTGCCATTTTGTTAAATATCGCGATTTTATCACGTGATATACCATATAGATTAGTCAGCTGCAACAGTGAGATAGGTTTTTGAAATGGAATCGCTTGGATAATTTACCGATTAAAAAGGATTTGTGTTCAAATGCGATGCATCGCACCACGTTTTTATTACCCCAAAAATATTGAAAATAGTTTTCGTTTTGTTCTTGTCTGTTCTTGTCCTTCGCCAGATGACTTTATTCAGAATCTTTTCACTGAAACATATAATCTAAATACCACTTTCTATGGATTTCAGATGAAAAGATATAAATAGTGATTATAATTTATAACTCGAAGCAAGGTCGATACACACATATACTTGGGCTTTTATCCTTTGTCTTAGGTAGCTCATACCATTAAAACTATATTTCGTAATTCAAAACAGAACAGTAAATTACGAATGTTTACAACATTCAAATATTGATACAGATACACAATTATTCTAAATATTTTTTTTTCAAGTTTTTTTTCTGGATTTCTTAAAATTATTAATTTCAACTTGATTATTAAATAAACACCAGAAATTTCACATTATTCTATTGGATATCTCTATCACACATATAAATAAAACACTGAATCTCCACAAGATATTTGCTCTTCTTCTTCAAGAAATAGTTGTGCCTACTCAATTCGCCCTTCAGGAAAATGTCACACCCGGAAGTAATATGTATTTTTTGTGTACTGCGTCATCGAAATATGTTGTTATGGGCTACCTTTAAGGCTGTCACGTTTACAAAATTTTGTAAACGTTTAAACGAAGTGTTGTATACTTTAATAAAATAAAATACGCACAGAATTTTAAGACCCATTAATGATCATTATGTTTGTGTTTCAGTTTTCATCGTTCTATGGACGATGCAGAGATTGTCACCGGACGTTCCGGAGTATACATATAAGACAGAATAAAACACACGAACATAAATATCCGGATAGCATTTAAATTGAATTCAATTTTATTCACACTGTACAACATTTGCACAATACAGATCACAAATTCACAATA
The DNA here is from genome assembly GCA_024699665.1 of Ostrea denselamellosa. Taxonomy (NCBI): domain Eukaryota; kingdom Metazoa; phylum Mollusca; class Bivalvia; order Ostreida; family Ostreidae; genus Ostrea; species Ostrea denselamellosa. The sequence goes on along the minus strand of JAMZEH010000050.1, from coordinate 5,815,921 downwards.
AACTTCATTTTTCAAATTTTCATTTCAGTAATTTCGCATTAGATTGTCCAGAGAGGACAGAGCTGGTGCCGCGGCTTCTTCCGACGGTTCGGTTTTAACATGGACTTCACGTGCAGTCGGTGCAGGCGGAGCAGCGCAATTCACTTTATGCTTTAATCTTTTCTTCAAAAAGATCAGTTTGTCCACGTTCTCAGCGTCAAGGGAGGAGCGCAGTTTTGCAACAGTTTCACCCGCTGATTTTGGAAAATTAATACGACTGGTTTTCTACCAAGTGAATGGGTTGGTATTTGTCGGCGCACTTTTTTCAGATAGATATAATTCGATCTCTTCATCTGAAATGGAAGGGGTAATTATTTTGCAATCTCCGGTGTCAAAATATGATCCTAACAGGAAGGATATATCATCCTGAGAAAGTTTACTTCTCTTGCATTCGGGCTCATTCTCGCCTTCCTTGATGTCTGCTTCTTGTGTTTTGTTTTCGTTATTAACACTACGTGCATCAATTTTCTGTCCATCGTCTTTTTGTTTTAAGATGTTATTTATCGTATCTCGAACAAAATTGCCGTCAAAACCGTTAATAAATGTTTATTAAAAACAATAAAGCACATTTTGCAAGATGATCAAAGAGCAGCAAAGTAATGCAATACAAGCCAGAAACATATAGTAAGAGATTCTGAGACCCTTTCAGTTTACTAATTAAATATGACGGGAAAAGATTGTTCACCGTTCCTATAGACTATAGTCAAACTTTTATAAATTCATTACTTCCCCTCGCAATTTGTTTAATAAGTTTATTCACTTGAAATAATTATTCAAATAATTTAGATTGTAATTTGAACCCTGCAAGATTTGTGCCACATATATATGACATCGTTTAAACGTTTAGGGATTTTGTAAACGTTTACAGCCCAAACACGAAATGTTACCGGTTACACGTGTACACGTGACAGCCTTAGCTACCTTATATGTCAAAATTTCAGAAATGGATGACTTTTGTTATTAGAATGTACTCGTCTTGTTAGCTTGCCTAATTTTATCGTGACATTAATGGATTAACACACACACTTTTGTGATTGTTTTCATAACAAATCTGGGAATGAGCATTTAATCCCATTCGATTAATAAGGGGATATATCCTAGCTTTTCAGTAAAGGGTGATCTTGGAGCTACTGCTCTTGGATTTTCATTCCATCTCTGTGGAATATACATAATGAAATTACTTTAACTGATATACTTACTCATAAATTATACAATCTTATGAAAAAAGAATTCAAAACAAACTGCGTTATAATTTCTCTTCATTGATACACCAGTAGATGCAACTCAAGCTTCTAAATGACGTGGAATTTCCATTCGCATGCATCTCAAGAAATTGTATTTTACCTAGGATTTGGCATATTATTCTAACAAAAAGAATATTGTTAGAAAACCTATGACTTATTAACTTTAACATCCTACTGAGGTACATGGATCACATAAATATTTATATTTAGAGAACTTGCAATATCATAGATATACTTTAACACAGGTACACTTCTTGCATTTTTGAACCGCAATTTAATGATTTTCATTTTCATAGTTCGCTGTCATGAAACTCATTGCTTTTGTTCTACTGTATATCAATTAATTCAATTCCTGATAACATATTCTGCATATGGCTAGCTTTTAAATCGAGGCAGGCTACCGACAACTTTCATTGAATCCTGCCATGGAACACATTACTCCGGGTAGTATCATGTCATGTTTCTACCTGTAACAATATTAATCTTAACCTTTACTTGATTCTCAAGTTAGTCTAGAAACAATGAATTGATAGCTATATATGTAAATTTCTAGTGTTGTAAGGGGATACGCATGCATTTCTGATGAAATATAGAAGTCTTTAAGATACATACACACATACACACACACACATACACACAAACACACACATAAACGCTCTCTCTCTCTCTCTCTCTCTCTCTCTCTCTCTCTATATATATATATATATATATATATATATATATTATAATAGCACATGTATTCTATACTGTGTGAATCTGTTTAGAAATGAATAACTACAGCCATCCGTTTCTCATCTAATAAATGATAAATTCAAAACATGTCTTTGGTATAGTTACCACATCCCCCCCCCCCCACCCCACCCACCCATACAAAAAATTGTTGCATTGTTTGCATAACACTTCATTAAGAAAATTGCTGGATTTACAATTGATATAAATGTTGAACAGAAAGGAATATTATTTGTATCATTATATTTACATAACTTACTGGTAGATCAGTAGCTTAGCAACTGAAAGATTGATAGTTTAAGCCTTACTCGTGTCATAGCCGTGTCAAATCTAAGAAGTCAACATTGACATTACAGAAAACCCACTGCTACGGCCCTGAGCGCTAACATAGTTCCAAATATGTGGTATTTCACCTACAACTGGTGTCTTCTCCATATCATTGCAAAATTCTCGACGGTTCAAAAATTAATAATAACAATATAAGAAAAAGAAACCAAGGAGTACATTAAAAATGAAATTATTTCAAATATACACTACTTACAAACAAAAAAGGCGTTGATATGAATTTAGTATTTGTCACTGAAAGACAGCGACATCATAACATTCAAACATTCAAAATTTAATGAGTCACAGATTTAAGATTACATTTACCATGACAGCTGTTGTTTGACATTGATCATAAATTCATCTTAAAAATAATATATTTACTAATGTGGTCTTTAACAAATGAATGCTGCCCTCCAGTATCCGTATCAGCCCTTCAGGGTAATATAGCTGTTGTAATGTTAGCTTTTTACGCATTTGTAAAGGCCTGTATTTCATACGAACTATTATATATATATATATATATATACATACACACACACACACACACACACACACACACACACACACACACACACACACACATATATATATATATATATATATATATATATACGGGGGGGGGACTACGTGGCCGCGTGGTTAGAGCATTACGCTCAAAATCACAATGCCTCTCATCTCTAGTCGGCGCGGGTTCGAATCTCGCTCGCGCCGATATATGTGAGAAAGTTTTCCAGTTTACTTTCGGAAGGTCGGTGGACCTCCCGGGTACATTGTAACTGGGTTCTCTCCTCCACCAATAAAAACTGGACGCCACCACATAACTGAAAAATTGTTGAGTGTGGTGGTAAACAACAACAACAACACACACACACACACACACACACACACACACACACACACACACATATATATATATATATATATATATATATATATATATATATATATCAATGCGTAAAGTGTTTTTTTTATAATAAAAGTTTATGTACCTGTACGAACGAAATATATAAGATTAGAAAGTGGTATGTACATCTATGTATATCTTCGAGGGGATTATTTGTGTTTGATTACTAATTATTAATTAATATAGTCTATGATACATATATCAGAGTATAGGAAAAAGATAAGCGAAATGTATGAAAATATAGATCTGATACACAATCAAAATCGAACAAAGACAGACTTTATTAGGGAACATATTTCTGTCCTTCGCAAATTGACCGCTTTGTAGTCCGCTCCACTAAAAATAACACCAGCCACTATGGATGAACAATCTACTGATTACAGTAAATATTGTCAGCGGAGTTTTGAATGTGGTCAGAAACTGCTTTGACGACTAGACTGTACTCATCCTGAAAGAATCATTTGATACAATTCGTGAGACTTTTTTTTTGCATGAAAATATTAATCTAACCTTGCGTAAACTGATCATTGAAAATAATTTTAATACATTCATTAGCGTGGATATTTTAGCATGGAAAGAAGTTCTCCTGCATTAATTTGTAAGTACGTGTATGCCTATTAGTTTTGGCAAAATTGAACTAATTGAACGTTCACTACATCATAAGATCGCGAATATAAGTATTGGAAAATGATTTACAACAGAACAGACTTACAAGGTTAGAGCAAAATTCTGGTCTTCTGATGTGAAGCTGTCGTACCGCTGTAAACACGTCTACGGTATCATCTAAGGAGATCTGCTGAATCACGTTGTGGACAGCACAGAAAACACCACACAGGGAAGCACCATCACTGGAGTAAAAGATGAAGAGTAGAATAACATTAGGAAATCATAAGTCAACAGTGAACTCCCTATTGTAACGAGGAAACATGATCTATAGTTTCGAACGCTTACTCAAATTACCTGTCTCGCAAATAAGTATATATATATATATCTGTGTGCGTGCTTGCATGAATGTATATTTTCTACCCTTTTTCAGCAAAAGCGTTCATAGAAAATATATATTCTGTCTATAACCATCATATAGAATTAGCAAAACGTTCTCGCCAGGGTCAACTCAGGAGGTCTGCGATTTCCAAGGTAAAATGTCTACATAAATAAACCAAAATTCCAATATAACTTAGTAATACTTATCTTAGTTTCTGTTTTATGAAAATGATTTTCATTTTGTCAGTTTTCATATGTACCAGACCCCGTGGGGATCCGGGTTGTTAGAATAGATCCTCAGCATCCCTAGCTTATCGCAAGAGGCGATTAAATGGGGCGGTCTTTCGGATGAGACCACAAAAACGGAGACCCCGTGTCACAGCAGGTATGCACGTTAAAGATCCCTGTCTCCTCAAAGGCCATAAGCGCCGAGCACAGACCTAAATTTTGCAGCCCTTCACCGGCAGTGGTGACGTCTCCATATGAAAGAAAGATTCTCGAGCGGGACTTTAAACAATATATAATCAATCAATCAATCAATCCACATAAATGGATGGATAAAAGCAATCTGATTAAAATACAGATCTCTCAAATAGCAAACAGGTATTGGGATTCGTAACAAACGGTTCTAGTGATTGGTCTGATTTGGTGAACTCCTTCTTTCGTCCAATTGCAACATCATTTTCTGCTTCGCCTGTACAGTGTGGCGTTTTAGTTTGAAATGACGTAGCTTTAGTATAAACTAACGTATAATTTTTGTTTCTCAGTCTAATTATTTAACTATCAGGCAAAGTGTCAAGGTGAAATTGACAACCATAACCCCCAGTGTCAACTCAGTTGGACATAAAATTACAATATTCAAAGTACCTAAAGTTATAAATGAATAGATACAGACATGTCCTTTTTAACTGGTTGAAAGAAGTTTCTGGCAAACAAAGATAAAAATTTATTGCATCCTGATTATGTACACTAGGATTAAAACAAATTTAAATCGACACGAGAATGTTGTGAATTATTTTGACGAACTGGAAAGTTGAGAAAAAGCAATCATAAATGATTCATTTGTCCAGGAATGTTCGCGATAGTCCAAACTTATTGCTTTGAGAGTAAAAAAAATCTCTTTATTCGACCAAAAGAACATATGTTAGCAAGATTGGTTTAGTGATTTTGACAGAAGTAAAATGTAAAATGTACAATGAAACTGAATTACAAGTAACTTCAAAACCATTTTGTTACAACTCAGGTGACCTGAACGCTAAAGATATCAATGAGAGAGAGAGAGAGATAGAGAGAGAGAGAGAGAGAGAGAGAGAGATTATTGTTTTCCGCCACACTCAACAATTTTTCAGGTATCCGGTGGCGTCCAGTTTTTTATTGGTGGAAGATAGAACTCAGATATGCTGGGAAGAGCACACACACACACACACACACACACACACACACACACACACACAGATAGAGAGAGAGAGAGCGTCAAACAACTGATTCTGAAAACTATAAACTACTGTTCAACCGATTATAAAATTCATATATATATATATATATATATATATATATATATATATATATATATATAAGAACGACTACGGTAAACACCTGCTAACGATCGTAATAGGATTTTTTGTATTCACACTGAGAGCGGCGGTCACCAGACTTCGGAGTTGGGAAGTATCTAGAGAAGAGCCGAGTGTCTCGATATCGATCCTCGGTTCGATGACTGTTACTGGATGAACCTCGTCTTCACTCTGGAAACAATTATAATATAAATCATAAACGGTAAAACGTTTGATGCACCAGATGCCCATGTCGAGAAATGATGTCTCTTCAGTGATACGCAAGTCAAAAATGTTGGAAATCCGATATAAGAACAAACGTGGAAGTGCTGAAAGAACCAAACATACCAAATAGTGGCGACAAATCCGACAAAGGATGAAATTTATGTGTGAGGGAGATAATCCTTAATTTAAAATGAATTTCTTAATTCTATCAGCCAATATTTATACTTAATTCATGCTAGTACTGAAGTACTTAGGAACTTTGCTGGTGAATACCCTCGGGGACAGAGACAATGACCCCAGAGGTCGTAATATGAAACATAAACGGTACAAATTTTGATTTACCAAATGTGCATTTTGACAAATAATGTCTCTTCAGTGATGCTCAAGTCAAGCATTTTGGAAATCCGAAATAAGAACAAATTTGGAAGTGCTTAAAGAACCAAACATACCAAATAGTGGAGCCAAATCCGGTTAAGGATCAGAGCTATGCATGGTGGAGATAATACTTATTTTTGAAATTAATTTCTGAATTTTATCACAGCAAATTGTTATCCGTAATCCATGCAATTACCGAAGTACTTAATTTCAATTTCCATTTCTTGCTTCATCTTTATATTAGTTTTCATTTGAACCAGTATTTAGCCTATTGATTTTAAATTGCAAGGATATATGCACTATACAATGTTTTCAATAGGTCCGAGTGGCATCATATTTACCTAGTGACATTTCTGATCACGCCAATTTCAGTTCTCGGCGTTTGATTAAACAGCATAGAAAGGCCAATGATTTGTTATTTTCTAACAACAGTAATAACTCTACGGATTATCTTACAGGAAACATTATAGACATACAAAAACCTATCAGAAATTAAATGCTATTTACAATGTTCCTATGTATAGTATCGTGTCATAAAATACATGTGAAAGGATAATTTATTCACTGTACATTCTCTTGAACTGGCAGTCTTTTGACAGAGGTATTATAAACTACAACCTTACTTTTGACTACGTTTCAACCCTGCTTAATTTCCGATTTTGGATAAGATGCTTGTTCGCCTACATTTTCGTTTTTAATTTTGGTCTTCAATGAATGGCAGAAAACTCGATGGTTTAAAATAAAATAATTAATGATTTCGTTAAATGTTCTACGACAATATATTCAGGGAATTGAATATTCTGATTTTCTTGATGAAACATAATGATCGACAAATGAAAATACAGACCTTGTTGCAGTACCTTTTAGCGCACACTGTGTCACTTCGTTGTGAGTAAGATAACATTGATTTACAATTCAAAAAAATATCGAAGTTAAGGTTCATGATATACTTATGTTACCTGTTTCACATATATGTTGCATAGTATATCTATTTTAAGTCTCCCTATACTTTGTTAAAGAAGAGAAACAAAATGAAGACCAGAATCCTATGGTAAACTGAAATATCCTACATACATAAAGGATGTGGATAGAATTGCTGATGACATCGGATCCGGAATTCGATTGACAGTAAACCGTGAACGGGGATATGGACTTCGGAAAGGAGGGAAGGGGTAACCAAGCCGCAGTCTAAAAATCAACAACAGGGAAACAATTCAATATATAACGTAATATAGGAGCAGCATAAAACATTTTTGTGAATACTGCATATTTTGTTCATACATTTTATTGAATACATTAAATATACAGGGTGTCCCAAAAGAAAGGTAACACTTTAACATTTTGATATCTCCGCTGAATATTATGTTATCTTCACGAAATTCATATCTTTCAAAAGGTCTCAAACTAAAGGTTTTAGTACTTTTAAAATTATTGCACCAAAAATCATGACGTCCTGCTACTATGACATCATTAAATTGCAACGTTATTTCAATATGGTGCGACTCACATCAGATCAGCGTATTTTTATCGTCAAAAAATCTTATGAAACAAAATGTGTTACAGACGTTCAGCGAAAGTTTAGATCCTTTTGGTGCGACTCACATCAGATCAGCGTATTTTTATTGTTAAAAAATCTTATGAAACAAAATGTGTTACAGACGTTCAGCGAAAGTTTAGATCCTTTTTCAAGAACTGTAATGTAAGCAGGAAACATCTCTACAGGATTATATGTAAATTCGAACGACAGGGATCAGTAGCAGATGTCCCAAAATCAGGTCGGCCGAGGTCAAATCGGAGCGACGATAATGTGAGTACTCTCCGAGAAATGCTTTCTAACAGCCCAGAAAAATCTGTCAGACGTTCCTCCTCAGAGACAGGAATTTCTAAAACTTGTGTTCACAACATATTTAGAAAGGACCTCAAACTGTTTCCATATAAAATTCAAATAATGCAGAGTTTGAGTATATCCGATCAGGTTCAAAGATTGGATTTTTGTCGTTGGGCAGCAGACGGTGCTGACAATTACGCAGACGCATTTCAAAATGTTTGGTTTTCGGACGAATCGCATTTCCTCCTATCCGGCCATATATCCAAACAAAACATGAGATTCTGGGGAAATGAACAGCCCCATTGTTACACAGAGAAACCACTACACAGTGAGAAATTAACGGTTTGGTGCGCTATGTCCTCACATGGAGTGATTGGCCCGTATGTGTTTACAGACACTGTGAATTCGCAGCGTTATCTGTCACTATTGAAAAATAAATTTGTTCCCGAGCTTCGAAAGCGAACAGAAAATATGCAAAATGTCTGGTTCATGCAAGATGGAGCAACAGCACATACATCTAATATTGTTTTAGATTATCTCAATGAAATCTTCGGTGACAAGGTGATTTCCCGGCGATACCCTGAAGTGAAGGATTGTGGACAGCCCTGGCCCGCGCACAGTCCTGACTTGAACCCGTGTGATTACTTTCTTTGGGGGTACCTCAAGTCAATTGTTTACAAACCAAAGCCAGTGGACACAAAAATGCTTTTGTCAAACATCAAACGAGAAGTAAAAAAGATCAGTGCAGAAATGTGTCAAAATGTAATCACCAATTCAAAGTGCGAGTTAAAGAGGGGGAGCTTATGAAAGGACGTCATTTAGAGAACGTCATTAATTACTGAAGTGACTGGAAAGGTGTCCTTAGCCTAAGATGGTGTTAAAATCACATCGTTTTACCTATTGACTAATTTATACTACCAGAAAAAACTTACATCTTTATTTTATATGAGGACATATTTTGATATAAATTCATCAACATTAAATAAGTATTACAAAAGAATGAAAGTGTTACCTTTCTTTTGGAAAACCCACAAATTTAGACCTATGCTTAGCGCTGAGGGCCGTAGCATTGAGGGTTCGTTAACGTGTCAACGTCTACAGTGAGCCTCTTTCTTTAAGGGCATATCTGAAAGACTCGTGATTCTCACTTCTAAATGTCGAGCGTTTGGCGAAGGAGATATCACTACCTATTTTTGCGTCTTAGGTTTGACGCGGCCATGGCACGAGCGTGACTCGAACTCACGATATACCGGTTACGAAGCGAACACTCTAACCACCGAGCTGAGCTACCGTTACCGGTTTTATATACACACACACACACTCACACACACACACACACACACACACACATATATATATATATATATATATATATATATATATATATATATATTCTTAGAAAAAAGTTAGATTGGATCACGTCAAACACATTTATAAACAATATAGCGCTTCCGTCCGAATGCTCTTCAGTAGTGTATAACAATGAATAAATATACAAATTAACGTCTCTATTGTGACGATGTTATTATGAATACAAGGCAGCGTCACGTACCAAGGATTTACCATTTCATATATATATATATATATATATTGTGATGTATGCAAGAAAATTTAAATACAAATGAAACAGAACTAGATACATGAATGCATTTTCAGCATCTCAAAATTCTAGCAGATTATATTTGCTTTGGTTTCAAAAACTCCACTACAAGATCACATACCGATTCAATGTCATTCAGTGGATTCATGCTGATTACTGTGTCAGATTCGTGGTCAACCAGAAGACGCAGGAAGTCTACAGCATCCTCTGTCCGTGGAAACTCTGTCACTTTGAACGCTTTACTGTTTGTATACGACTGTAGTAAATAAAACGTGTGAGTTTTGAGTTTTCAGCAAATCTTTCATTGCTAAATGTCATTTAAATTTATTCCCATATACTACTGAGTAGTTTTAACTGAAAGAAATAGAAGTAAGGTATGTTTACTCATCTTTTAAACAATGTTCAAACAAGACCTGATTCGCCCCATAAAACGATTTCGTGATATGATGAAAAAATGGATGAGCGATTTTATTTCCTGTGTTATTGTGATATATGTCCTAGATATTAAATTGATTAATTCCAAACTGAAATAAAAACAATCTTGTAAAAGATCGTTATATTAGCTTCCACATGCCTTTAAGGTCAATCTAACATTTGATTTTGATCACGTTCAACTCGGTCTTTCACTCTAGTTGTACGCTAAGATGGAGGACGTCATACTATTTCATAAGATGCAGGTGGTATGTTTGTTTTATTCTTTCAACAGAAACACGCAGAATCTCGAAGGGAGTGCTTTCACTCTAGTTGTACGCAAAAATGGTCGACTTAGTATCATTTCTTAACATCCAGTTTGCTGGCTGTTTTTTTTTTTTCTTTTAACATTTCATTTCGAACACGTAGAATTTTGGAGGGGAGGGGGAGTCCCAAACTTTCATTTTCTGTTATTTTCATGTACAAATAAATGCACTTGGTGACTGTCCTTCCACTATTTGTGAGGACCTTAGTGAATGGGATGAATGGAAGATTAAAATGAATCATCAAGAGGTAAGAAATCGAAGCCTGATAAAAAAGCATACAGATGTAGTCCTCAAATGATCTTTCCGTCCCTGCACAAAAAATGGGATTTCGAGGGCAAGTATAAATACGCTTTTTTTCTTTGCTTTTCGAGAATTTTGGTTAACAAGATGCCTCAATTAATATTGTAACTCTCATGTAGATGCAATGTAAAGCAATGTATTGACGTCAAATTGTCCGTAATTGTAATAACACACATAACTGATACCTTTACTACATTATACATCGTCACTTACTGGCACACATATGGCGTTGATGAAGCTTCCACGGTTGGGTACAGGAGACGAGAGAAAAATGGTGTATCTATCCACTGTTGTTTAAACAGAAACATTTTATAGGAAATAAGGCAATCAAGTTAATGAAAGAAATCAAACATTCTATCGATTAGGTAAATTAAGCAACTAAGCAATCATTTGCTAAAAAAAATAATGTGTAATGAACTACTGATTTACTTTCGTCCAACTAGCTCTTATCCTAAGTGTTGGAGGGGGGGGGGGTAAAGTGTGGGTTATTTGTTGCTATAAAGTAGCAAGTAATGCCTTGGAAAACAAATCCACACCTACCTTTTGTAATATTGTCAATATTTTGAGATATGAAATTGTCAGCTCACAAAGGAGAACGTGAATTATCAAATACGGTAATTAATGCAGGATACATTTCAGTATAGAACACTAATGACAATCATGTCATTTTCTACTCACATGGTAATATATCATTGCTGTGAATATCCCCATGGCGTTTGTTGGCTAACTTGTAGTCAAGAGCGGTGTATTGGGGTCGAATTGCCATCAAATGCTACAAAAATAAATATGTAACAATGCAATTTTGTGCGAAGAACCACGACATGATACCTATGTATACATTTCGTACATTATTAATTGATTGATTAAATATTGTTTAACGTCCCGCTCGAGAATTTTTCGCTCATATGGAAACGTCACCATTCCCAGTGAAGGGCTGCAAAATTTAGGCCTTTGCTCGGCGCTTATGGTCTTGGAACAGGGAGGGATCTTTAACGTGCCACACCTACTGTGAAACGGGGCCTTGGTTTCGTGGTCTCATCCGAAGGACCGCCCCATTTAGTTGCCTCTTACGACAGGCAAGGGGTACTGAGGATCTATTATAACAACCCGGATCCCCACGGGGCGAATGATTAACAATTCTTTTAGTTTCATTGTTTTAAATCAGACACATAGTCTTTTGTAATGTAGACTAATTTACATCCGTGAGGTCAATTTCCGTTGATTGTGGTAATTTAGAATTAACCATTCGTTGGAGTGGAATTCCGTGGATGTTATACCATTATAAACTTATGTCAGTGTATTTGTACTTCTCACGGAATGCATGGAAATTTAGTCCAAACGAATCTAAAGATTCCAGGGAATTTTAGTCACCAATTGACTGACTGATAAACTCAAGTATCCTCACACATTAATTTGATTATGAGTGGGTGTTTTAAGTTTTAAGAAATTGTGTCCAATTTGTTTATTGCAAACATCTTAGACCAAGTTCAAACCATTTCTTGCACACACATTTACATACTGTCGCGCATGCTCGTTCACTCACAAATTCACGTATTTCGTAACATAATCAAACATCTATTAGCTCACTGTCGCATTCTGTACTCAAACGTTCACCAATGCACACATTCACTCACTTTCCTACTTGGAATTCCTCACGTAGGACAGTCTGATTTGCCGGTTTATCGGTCGACATGGTTTCAATCCGAGTAACAAACTCTGCTGTTGTGCTGATTTTAATCGGAGATTTGAATATTTCATGTATCGCAAGAAATATAGACATATACTGTTCCTGAAAAACAATAAGCGTTATTATATAAACATGAACTCGTTGTACACAACGTAAGGGGACATGGGCCGATTTGAGCTGATTATTTTTAAATTAAACTTTCTCGTTTTTAATGATTACAATGTTCAACTAAGGTATTTCTAATGGTCATTATTTCTAATAAATGATTTGAATGCCACTTGGTGAGTTTGATGAGATACAACACTCACAATTCTTTGTTATGTAAACAAGGCTCGTACTATGAAATAGGTAGCATATAGATTAATAGAAAATATTATGTTTTAAACAAAACAAGAAGTTTTAAACACTACAGACTATTTCATTATGTCCAGAATTAACTTGTAAACTGAAAGAAAATCTGATTAATACGAATCTTTCAGGAGTATATTTAACACATTTTAACAAAAATATGACTCGAGTGTTGTTCACGTAACAATGAACTGCGATCTTTGTATCTGCCCTGTAATTCCACCACTGACAATGAAGTTTTGCTGAACATTAGAAATACCTTAGTAAAACAATGTGCACATTGTATATGCAAAAAGGTATAATTTTGTGCTCAAATCGTGTCCATGCTCCTTATAAAAAGGTGAAATTTGTTTTAGATTCTTGGTTTTCAGTTTCATACAATGTGGAAACGATAGGTATGTAATTTTCATGGTAGATTTATTTTCACAGATTTGCTGACGGTTAATAAAACGAACATAAACAGCAAACAAAGACTGTATATAGCATTATAATAATTGTTTCTATCAGTCCAGGCTTACTGGATTGTTACCTGGACGTTAATGATTAATGTATAAAAAAAAAAAAAGACAGCCCAAGAAATTAATTATCAAGTCATGAAAATTTCTCTTAAATGATTCTTTAATGTTAGAGTTATCGTTATTTTGAGAAAAGCGATATACTTTTACAAGTTGTTAAATACATACGTAGGTTTGGACCATGCTCATTCTGTTTTCTCTCATCTTTTTCACACATTCCGCGACGTTCACTTTCCCTCTCTTTCTTCCCAACTGATCCAGGATATCTAATGCAATGTAGGTTCCAGTTCGGCCTATGCCAGCGCTAAAATGACCAATAGCAATGGTGATGATGATAATAATATTAATAATAGTAATGACAGAATAAAATCTGCAACTTTCACTCATTTTTGAAATTGAATTGATTGCACTCGTAATAATTTGTTTTTGGAATTTTTTTTTCCATGAAGATGAAATTATACCTGCAGTGCACGACGATTGGAGAGTCAATCTGATTTGTTCTTGTTCTGGTGACGTAATTGTGGAATACAACGAGACAGAGGGGATCAGGGATTCCATGATCAGGCCAGGCAGTATAATGGTAATGCGTCAATAAGCGCGTCTTCTTTGTCTGGAAATAAGTTTTATGGGATTCCTATTATTGGTAATGTTTTAGGTGTGCATTACTAAATGTACCTTTTCTACACTGAAGACATTTGATAAATATTCGTAGTAATTTGCGCTTATCAATTACAATTAATACCGGCACGTTTCCTAGATATTAAGACCAAAAAGAAAATGTAAATATTTGTTCTTTTCAGATTGAAAAATACAAAGGAGCAATGAAACTCCAAAACAAAGTGGGATATCAATTGAGTAGATTTTGATCCACCCTTAAATAACATCATCATGCATTTCATTCAATAGAAACGGTATCGTTTAATTAAATACACTGCTTGTAAAAAAGTTTGTTGTATCAATCATGTAGTTTCAACGACATCACACACTTTTCCAAATTAGTTATGGCTATTTTAAGAGAGAGAGAGAGAGAGAGAGAGAGAGAGAGAGAGAGAGAGAGCAAAAGACTGCTATCAAATGATATATATGGTACTGGTGAAATATTTGAAGTATATATCGTTATGGTTGTTCAGATCTGTTATTTCTTATTCTTTTATAGATCATTAAATAGCTAAGCTGTACATGTACACAAGGAAATAAAAGCGAGACCACAGCATTATTAGAAAACAATCGTAATCTTTTTTTTTTTTAGCTTAACAATCATTTTCATTTCATGAAAGGGCGTATTAAATGGAGAAATGCCAAATAACATTTACATGTTCTCACCTAATTTAATTTCAAGGTTATTGATTGTTTACTGTTGAGGATCAAAGTACTTAGAAAAATGTTATGTTAATTTATTTATTTTACTATAATGCAATTTCAAACGTAGATGTCACATTAATGATTATGTCGATCTACAGAAAACCATCAGATCACTATTTCAATTCTTCATTTTTATCCAAAAAGCTTAGAATATACAATCTCCCCCTTCGAAATATGAAAAGCTCAAATCTACTTTCTCACGATTCAGTGTTAGTATTGACTCTCAATACAATATGTCATTTGTAAGTAATATCCACCTAAATGAAGAAATCAACAAATTTTCTCTCTGTGTTCTATAAACGAGCTTCTTTGTATATGTTTAATAGGAATATTTAAAATTTTGTGCGAACAGAAAATCATTGAAATTTGAATTTTCCGGAAACAAAGTCGATGCATAAAATAAACCTAATTCTGCTATCATTGCTGGAGTTGCAAGCTACAAATGAAAAAGTGAAGAGAATGAGTAGTGATCATTTTCAGTACAGACCCTGAAGCGTGCTACTACACCTTCAAAGCGTTTCGTTTCGTTCCGTGCAAACCGTTCAGCGCTCCATGCAGACCGTTCACCGTTCCGTGCAAGAATCGTTTCGTTCCGAGCAAATATCGTTTCGATCTGTTCAAAGCGTTTCGTGCAAGAATCGATCCATGCAAGAGACATTTCGTGCGGTAGAATCATTCAGGCAACGATCTTACAAACTTACAAAGCATGCAAAGTCCGATAAATTCTAACATAGTTTGCTTTTCTTTATCAAATATTTTTCTTCAATTATCTTGTAAGAATTATTATGATATCTAAATGTAATTCATCCCAAAAATAACCTAAAATTTAATACCATATTTTGCCGAATTTAATACGCATATAATCATGATATACAACTCTTCCCCCTATTTTTGGCCTGAATTGTGAGCAATAGGCAGCATAACAAAATTGCCCAAGCGATAATCTGTGTTATTTTTCATTAAATATTTTTGCGGGAATAATGAATTTTAAACAAAGAATAAGAATCTGCTATCTCTTCAACTATAGCTTTGTGATAACAGTCATCTGTGGTAATCTTCACTGCATGCTTTTGGGTGAAATATCGTGCGACTTTCAGCAAAGTATGAGAATGTTTTAACGGACTCAGAATTCATAATCCCATAATGGGGAAATAAAGAATGAATGAATGTTTGATTTATTGTAATCAACACAAGTACCACATGTGATGTACAAATGTGCGATTTATATACCCCCTCGTTAATTATCACGGGGGGAAAATAAAAAAGTTAAAATTGAAAGGTACCATTCAGTAACATTTCAGGGATATTTCAGTCGATTGAATGGCAAGCACATTTCAGTGACCATTCAGTCAGTGCGAGAACATTAAAGCCTTTGATTGAGCGCCTTTCTTAAAACAGACTCAAAGGGTCATTGGTCGACAGATGACCGAAGGACTATGTCGTGTAAGTACTACGTATTGCCATATAAAAGAATTTCACATCTTATAGAAATTTTGATATCAACATACAAGAAGTGTTCATAAGATTGTATATTTGTTCCAAGTATAACTATAAAATAATGTGTATGCAAAATATTTTCTTTAACTTAATGAGAATTTTCTTTTTATAACAAAATCATGACATGACATTGTAATTTTCAATATATCCGGTAATAGATAACGGGATATATAGATGAAAACAAATCCGCCTTCACCCATTTCCCTTCGTTTTACGGCCACCAGAGATTACTATTGCCGATATCATGTTAATAACATTTAGATCCCCAGTATAAACAATACCATTACATAGGGTATCTTTCAAATAGATCCTACTTTTTATAAATGCGTTCAAAGAATTTTATCACATTGATGAAATACGTGAATCAATATTGAATGATATAATGACACACACACACACACACACACACACACACACACACACACACATATATATATGGGAAACATTTCGTTCAAACTGTTCAGCGTTCCGTGCAAGAATCGTTTCGTTTCGTTTCGTGCAAGTGGGGTAGTAGTATGCTTCAAAGTCTGTAACTCATAAATAATACAAAATTCAACATACGAGAAACACGGATCATAATAAAATGCGAGTCGGAAACTTTAAATGAAACAGTGTTGTCCTATATAACATGGCGATTTTGTCAGTAGGTTCACTTGAGTTAAAAAAAATGATCATATGCAGTTCAAGTTCTTGCGTAATAATATACATATGTTTAACAACTTTCTCACAGTATTTAAGGAAATAAGCTTATTTTGATCTATGTTTTACGATATAATGTAACTTGGTGCAGTTAACGCTTTATAATCCGCGAAGCGGATTATGATAAGCGTAAACTGCACCAAGTTACATTATATCGTAGAACACAGATCAAAATTAGTTCCCTTCTAATTTAATTTAAAAAGACAAAATTTATTGTACAAGTCTCAATTTATGATTTAAACGTAAAATAGAAAATGCTTGCACCGCACAATGATTCGCTTAGCAACATACTGACAAAGTTTCGAACGTGAAATAAGCCATCTTTGATCTTCGCAGAACTGGAATTTGTAATTTGTTCATGAAATTTGAAAACGAAGTGGACTTTGCAACGAATCTTAATGACAGGAGGTATGCGTGGCCTACACATGGATGACTAATATTTATTTACTTCGCAGTGCAAGATGGGCTTTAGAGTAGCTCTGACAGAAATTGAATGTTTAGATCATATAGAAAACATGCAAATGTGATATAATTTGCTATGGAAACATTTTTGTGTTTAAGTTACAACTCACCATAAAACAATTCACAACTCTATTTCAATTTATGGGACTTGACGTCATGTAATACACATTATACAATACATGACGTATTGTTATACTCTTTGATAGACAGATCAAACAATAACCCTCACTCGAGTAAAATTATAAAATTATATTTATAATGTAAAACATAAGAGGTACCAATTTTGATGCACCAGATGCGCATTTCGACAAATAATGTCTCTTCAATGTCTTCTCCAGTCAAAATGTTGGAAATTCGAAATAAGAACAAACTTGGAAGAGCTGAACGAAGCAAAAATACCAAATAGTGGAGCAAAATCCGGCAAAGGAATAAATCTATGAAACCACACACTTTCTAAATATTGATACAGCATTATTTCGCATATGGTATCGTTGTGTCAGAATTTGTACATATTTTTTTTTATCGTTAGTGTTATGTGTAATATTACTTGCAAGAAAATATATATCTTGTTTGACATCATAACATAATGTTTATAAACAAAATATATTTGATTGTACACGTTTAATTCCACTGATTTTTAATTCATTGACGACTTATAATTTAACAGATCTATAATTATAAAAAGTAATGCCGTCTTCTTTGTCAAAGGGGCGTCTTTCCATACCAAGGTATATTATACAAGATTAAGTATTTTTTTTCAGTGTACTCAGCCAATCCAATTGCGTGTTTCAAATAAAAGTAAATTATGCTCCCATATATTTGTTTTAAAAATTAGATTTCCTTTTATTTATGACATTCATTACCAGTTATATTGGTATATGATTTATGATTGTATTGTTTACATTATGTCAATGTTATATATTATATGTTATTATTCGATCAGATGTCAAAGACTAATGCATCATTAGCAGATAAATACCTTTCGCTTCTAAACGCATTATCTTTAATATAGAAAGTACTTTCTCATTTAGTAGTGCAATGTACTTAGTTCGCGTTTGCAATTATAAACTTTCGATACCTAAATATAATACACACTATGTAAAGGTGAAGGTATCAACCTCATAACTCTCAGAAAGAAAACAAAATTAAGTGTTGGACAAACACGGATACCTGGATATACCAGAGGTGGGATCCGGTGCTTAGCATCCCCTGTCGACCGGTCACTCTAGCCAAGAGCCGTAGATCTTGTTCAGGTAAACGTAATAATCCGTAGTCAAATTGTTTGTGAAAAGAACAGTATAATAATGGAATGGTCAAACAATGGGTATGAAGTTCACGAGACAGCATTTGACTCAATGACAGGTGGTGTTGCCAAACTAGATCATTATAATTATCATATAATTTGCGAAATGCTGACATTATACAATGCTGTTGAAACACTGTAACTTTAACGTCTTTGTCAGTAATCTGCCTTGATTGGAACATTTAAAAAATTCGAATCATTTTAGATGCACAAACACCGTATACTGGTGATGATGGGATATTATTACTCAAATAAGAGAAGATGACGACGTAGGAACTGAAATAATCCCGTATGTCAAAAAGTTCAGTTCTTAGTCTGTCGTTGAACTCTTTGTTCAATGAAAAGGCTTAGATAACTAACAATATCCAGTCTCGTAATTCCTGTAGAAAATACAAATCAGAAAGATGGACAAACACGGACCTCTGGACATGCCAGAGGTGGGATCAGGTGCCTAGGAATAGTAAGCATCCCCTGTCGAACAGACACACCCATCGTGAGCATTACATACCGATTAGGTAAATGGATCTGTCCGTAGTCATTGTGCTACGAAAGGCCTAACAATTGGTAAGAAACACTTCAGACAGTATTTAACCTAATGGTAAGTTATACTGGCAAACTAGATCGTTATAACGAACATAAAATGTACGAAATGCTGACTTTAGAATTAGAATTAGACTGTACAAAGCCCTGTAACATCAACTTTATTGTCAGAAGTCTGTCTCAATTTGAAAATATCCCATCATATACAGAATAAAGCCTTCCGTATCGAATCATTTGCGAGATGTAAACATCATATGAGGTGATGATGGAATATTGGCACAGAAATAAGGGAAATTAACGATGGAGAAATTGTAATCATCCCGTTTGTTAGAAAGTTGAGTTGTTAGTTTGCCGCCAGCACCTATTTTCAGTAAAATGTCTAAGTATGAAGCAAATTTGCAAGACTCTGTGATGTCTTTTATTTGAAGTTCACTGGTATATATCGATTCGACATATGACTGAAAATGATCATTATTAAATAAAATATCGTCGATATATCTAAATGTTGAATTGAAGGCCACAGCAAGAGGTTTTTTTCTTCCCATGTAGAAGTTTTTGAATGAATTCTGCTTCATAAGGATATTGATTGATTGTTTGTTTTACGTCCCGTCGAGATTGTTTCAACCATACTGAGACGTCACCAGCTGTAGGTGAAGTACCACATTAATACGGATATACAAACAGGTTATCTAACGAAGAAACACAATTCCGATCCATGGGATTCCAACAGACTGTTGGAAGACCTAATCACTAAAGACTACGGCAATATTGTCAACGAGGAACGTTGGCATCTTTTTAACTTCAGAGTACTTATGCGTAGAGTCAGAACGGTATTTAACGAAGTTCTTTTAGGGATGATCGATCACTAGATATTTCCTTTTATCATTCTTGTAGACGAAGCAACTGTCTATGATGTCAAAAAATCTAGTCTTTGATTTATTTATGATATACAAACAAATTCTATGTTGTTGTAAGCTTTGTCAGCTGGAACCAAAACATATTCCTCATGTAACTCATCTAACTCTTTCATCAATCCTTGTTTATTAAACACAAAAGGATAGCTGGTACGCATTTTTGTTTTCACATGTCTGATACGTGACTTTAATATTTCTCTTATACTTTTTTATCCAGTCTGATAAGGTATTAAGTTCTTCTTTTCCGATTTAGCCCTTCTTCTGGTATAATATTCGACATAATTCATAATAGAGATCACGTTCTATTGTTAATTATAAAATATATCAGTACAAACGGATGTGACTTTAATGTTGAGTTCACCGGGATACATCGAATCGATATATGAAAGAAAAAGATCATGTTAATAGATTAAACGTCGTCTACATATATAGATATCGAGTTGAAGACCACAGCAAGTGATTGTTTCTCATGTAGACGCTGTTGTATAAATTCTGCCCCATACGAATATAAAAACAAGTCAACTAACACAGGGGCACAATATCGTACCCATTGGAATTCCAACAGACTCTTGAAATACTTCATCACGACACACTGTGGCCATGGCGTAAACCAGAAACTCTTCTCTCTTTTTAGTATCAACTTCAGAAGATATGTGCGTAGAATCTGAATGGGGTTTATCAGTATATTTTTTTGATTTTTTTGAATAACAGATTTTTAAAATTGAAATATCGAATGGTAAAGTTAACAATGTGTTAATCGTAATCATAAATCCTAAAGGCATATACAAATTCGAGTGTACGGCAACACGGACCTCCGACAAAGCGAAGGTAGGATCAGGTGCCATGGAGGAGTAAGCATCCTCTGCTGACCGGTCACATCAGCTGTAAACGAAATTACATATACGGGATTACCCATAGCCAAAGCTAGTATGAAAAGTGACAGTCTAACAAAGGTTATGAAACAAATCATTCAACATATGTCCCAGAGACACATTGTAATCGCAAACAAGGTCATTATAGCGACCTTAAAATTTGCGAAATGATGACTTCAAACGAGATTCGTTATAACCCTGCAACATCAACTTTTTTGTTAGTAGTTGACCTCGTTTTAAAAAAATCATACGCATTGCATGCTCTCGTGTATCGAATCAACTGGGAGATATACACACCATAAGCAGGCGAAAGTGGTATATCACCAGATACTTATGGAAAGTTAATGATTGCAAAGTTGAAGTCATCACGCTTGTCATATAATGTAGTTGTCACTCAGCCATTAGAGTAAATAGTAAGTAAAATATCCAAATATGAAGCAGGCACGTCAAATTATGTAGTGTCCTTTCTTTCGTGTTCATCGGGATATACCTAATGGACATAATTATGAAAATTATGATTGTTGATTGATAAAACGTCATCGATATATCTACATGTATGGTTGAAGGACACGGCATTTTTGTTGTTGTTGTTTTATCCTGTAACAGTTTCTGAACAAATCCTGCTTCATATGAATATAAAAATAAGTCTGCCAATAAGGGGACACACTTAGTGTCCATGGGGACGCCAATGGATTGTTGGAAGACTTGATCTCCAAACACTACGTAAATGTTTTCTACAAGAAAGCCAAGCATACTCTTAACATAATAAAGAATAAAGAAAAAAAAAAAACAAATAAAAAAAAAACATTATAAAGAAAGAAATAAAAACCAAATAAAAAAAATCAAAACAAAGAAAAAAGAAAAAAAAACCAAACAAATCAAAACAAAGAAAAAAGAAAAAAAACCAAACAAACAATAAAAAAGAAAGAAAAACAAAAACAAAAAGATAAGAAAGAAAAAAAGAAAAACAAAACAAAACAAAACAAAAAAAAAAAAAAAACCAAAAAACAAAAAAAAAAAAAACCCCACAAAACATAGTTTTGTTGATAAATTTGCTATTTGATATGTTTGATTCTTTAAGTTCTTCCAAGTTTGTTTCTATTTCGGATTTTCGAAATTTTTGATTGGAGCATCGCTGAAGAGATTATTTGTCAAACTGCGCATTTGGTGCATCAAAATTGGTACCGTTTGTTTTATAATGAACCAGCTTACCTCTTTGTGATTAACAGTCAGTTTGCGCACAATATAGAACGCGTAATGTTTTTCTTCAACCATTTTAACAGAGACATTTCCGTATCCGGTGTGTTTGTCTGGATCTGGCCAGTACTTTATGCATTTAATCTGCAAAATATAACATTTTATGAGTTCTAATTTCTTTAACACTATAGGGTATGATACACCTATTTCATTTTGTGTTGGATTAAATTTCGTTATTTCTATGTCTAGGAAAAAAGGAAAAAGAAATTAAATACAGGAAATTCTTAATTCAAAAAATTATTAAATATTTACATTAATGTCTATCTCTACATATTTGAGGTGTATTTATAAATCATATCTTTCGCTAGTACTGTAATCACCACAACGGTGTTCCTTTTTGGTAGAGGTACCCGTCCTTAGTGGTGTAAATATATAGTTTTTAAATCATTACGAAAACATAGGTGAAAAAAAAATCAGTGTATTTTGTGACTATCAAAACAGCAGAGCTAAAATATAAAGTATTGATATTAATGGGACAAAATGCAGGTAGATCTACAGATTCAGGGAACCACTCATACAGACAGCGTGTTTGATACGCTACTGAGACGAAACTCATCTGTATGGTACATTTAATGTAATTTTACCACACCAGCAATATTCGACATCTGAGCCAAATAACATAACATGGATTCATATTGTTTTGTAATGTATTAACCGTACGGTCATGTGGAAGATATTCTTCACTTTAGCTGGGGAGGGAGTCACATAGTTTTAATAAAGTTATTATATAGCAAGTCGGGGGAACAGTTTGGTCCCAATGTGTACTATGAACATCGAGGAGGGCGAGGACTTGTGCATACTCCCACAAGTACGTCCGGTTTATTTAGGAATTTGTGAATAATTGTTAATAACGGCAGGCTTCGACAATCAAATAGTATATAATTGGCATGATTATGGTATCGATATTTAAGCCAATTAGGATTGCACAAAAACCAAATGTTTTCTATTTCTTATGTGTAATATGTAAATTTTTAGTAATCGCCAACAAGACAAACTAGTCCACACGAAGAATCTTTCACAACATAAAGAACTGACCCCCCCCCCCCCTCAAAAATAGGAAAGAAACAAATACATCTACAGCATTTGTTTTTTGTTGTTGTTTTTTTTTTTTTTTTTGGTT
>JAMZEH010000050.1:5607500-5787500 GCA_024699665.1 Ostrea denselamellosa | reverse complement strand
AAATGTACAGCATTTCTGAAGATACACCGAACTTTTGAAATGTATAAAGACAGCCAAGCTAAGATAAAAATCACCGAATAATTAGAAAGGTGGAAGGATTTTAAAACATTGTAAAAATAATTATTCCCAATTTGAATTTGCAGACAGCAATTGTAAGATTCCTCTTGCTCAAATATTTAAACTAACTTGACAACTTACAGCGTACTCTTGTTGAAATCCGTCATTGTTGTCTTTTCTTTTCTCGGCAATCACTGACTCCAGACGATTTAATGGGATATCTGGTATGACCATCTCATTCAAATAAACGTCTCCGTAAGGATTCTCTGAGTGAATCAGCTCGTCCTCATCAACTTCGGCCTCATAACCCTTCATGGGGCCTATTTCTGGTTTCTTGTTTTCTAAATTAATATATAAGATGTCTTGGTCTTTTGAAGAAGATGGAAATTGTTCGTCAACGCTGCTACAATCCTGTTGAAAGTTGTCTATTTTGGCTGCAATTGCAAAACAAATATATAAAATAAATTGTTTAAAATTAATTAATGTTCATTTTTTGTGAGTCACCATGCATATTCAATGCTATTTACAGATCTTGCAAGTCGTAGCGGCATTTCACGCAAGTAAGAAGAGAACAGCAAAATAATTATCTTTTGCTATACTTACATGGTATGGCTCTTTGTGTCTTCATGTCTTGCCCCTGTGATCTATATCTGAATTAAATAATATGAAACATATTTTCAAAACTTAGACAAAAAGGTACGAAAATGTGAATATAGTTAACAGTGATCAATTTCATAACTACTATAAGAAATACAGATGGAGAGTCGGGTAAGCATGGGTCCCTGAATGTACCAGGGGTAGGATCAGGTGCCTAGGAGGAGTAAACAACCCTTGCCGACCTGGTACACCCGCCGTTAGCCCTATATGTTGATTATGTAAACGGACAAATCCTTAGTCAGAATTAATGTGCCAAGAGCGGCCGAACATTTGGTATTAAGCACACCAGACAACATCTGATCCAATCACAGTTTGTGCCGGCAAACTAGATCGTAATAACTACCATATAATCTGCGAAATGCTGACTGTAAAGGAGACTATTAATACCCCCGTAACAACACCATGTTTATCAGTAACCAGCTCCGATTAAAAAATGATCATACGGACATCAAGCTCTTGCGTATCAAAACAGTTGAGAGATGTTAACACAATGTACAGTTGATACCGAAATATTGCTACAAAAATATAGGAACCTGATGATGGAATAGCTGAATATCTGAATTATTCATAGTACATATACACTTTTTGAAGTGTATATTAATGTAATATACCAAACACTTACAAAAACAAATCATGTTTAATTGATTGTTTGATTGATTGTTGTTTTCCGCCACACTCAACAGTTTTTCAGTTATCTGGTGGCGTCCAGTTTTTATTTGTGGAGGAGAGAACCCAGATACAATGTACCCAGGAAGAGACCACCGACCTTCCGAAAGTAAACTGGCAAACTTTCCCACATATATCCGCGCGAGCGAGAATCGAAGCCGCGCCGACTAGAGGTGAGAGGCCTTGTGATTTTGAGCGCAATGCTTTAACCACTAGGCCACGGAGGCCCTTCAAATCATATTTAAGATATTTTATCAGTTTTCGTTGAAAAATCGCTGGAGAAAATGATTACAATTGTTTACGCACACCTACTGGTACATTATCGGAATTTCAATACTGAAGAGACAATATTTGCTGAAATGCGCATCTGTAGCATCAAACTTGGTACCTTTTATGTTTTATATTATCGAATAACTTGCCATCGAAAGCATTGGAACACATTCTAATGCTAGATTAAGAATATTTCTCTTTTATAGCCCCGTGGGGACCCGGGTTAGAATATGCTCTCAGTACCCCTTGATTGTTGTTCGTAAGATGCGATTAAATGGGGCGGTCCTTCGGATGAGACCGCAAAGCCCGAGGTCCCGTGTCACAGCAGGGGTTGCACGTTAAAGATGCAACCCTGCTCAAAAGCCATAAGAGCTCAGAATAGGCCTAAATTTTGCAGCCCTTCGCCGGCAGTGACGTCTCCATATGAGTGAAAAATTATCAAACAGGATATAGAACACTATACAATCAATCAATCTCCTTTATATATATATATATATATATATATATATATATATATATATATATATATATATCAAATACCAAAGAGTTTCTCAGTAATGATATTACGTATGGAATGCTGGATTATGAACAGAACATTTAGCATATATACAGATGAATCACATATTTACGATCCTTTTATCCTATACATTTTACTTGCAGCACACATTTACACCTATTGCTTTATAGATCAGCTGTACTGTACACAGGAAGTGCAACGAT
The DNA here is from genome assembly GCA_024699665.1 of Ostrea denselamellosa. Classification (NCBI taxonomy): domain Eukaryota; kingdom Metazoa; phylum Mollusca; class Bivalvia; order Ostreida; family Ostreidae; genus Ostrea; species Ostrea denselamellosa. The sequence continues at coordinate 5,785,130 of JAMZEH010000050.1, read as the reverse complement.
TACCTTCTCAGCGCCAAAATTATCACAAGCAGTATACAAGCTGACAGCACACCAACAACACCACCTATGATCGGCGTTAAATTGATATCATCAGTTGTTATTCCTTGTACCTGTAAACATAGTAGATGTTTCAACATGCGCTCTACACAGTTGTCTAAAATAAATTCCAATTAATTGAATAAGAATTTATTGTTGGGTTTTAATTCCCAAACCCAACAATTTGCTCAATCGTTACCAAAAAGTGCATTTTTGAAATCATAATTACAAACAAGCTTACTCATTGCAGTCCTCGAAACGTTCTACTTTCCCACTTGAACGGTGAACGAACGGTGAACGAATGCTGAATAGTGAACGAACGCTGAACGCAAAGTGAATGATGAGCGCACAGTAAGGGCAAGATAATCGATATATTCGGAATATATCGGTTTTTTCCCTTGGTATTTCAGATAAGAAAAATGATGTGAATATCTATTCAATGAATAAGTAATAGAATAACACGAAGTCGGGAAACTGCACGTTCTACAGTTCTAGATATGTTCAGTCTAAACAAAGCATACTACGTCCAAGTACTGACTGTATATTGATGATAAAATGATCGTAAATTTTACATCAATGCAAGCAACAATCATACACAAACAAAAACAAATTTCATATGTGCATAGTGTGCAGTGGTTTATATAGAGATACATGTGAACATATAAAAGTACAAAAGTAGAAAACAATGTGTATTTGGATCATATTTATAATTTCTGACGAGTATTGCTAAAAAGAGTTCGCTACTGTACTTTGAAGTACTCAATAATACCCTGTTATATATTATCATTTAATTGGATTGTTAATTTATAGCTATACCACTTAAGAATCTATCATAAAATAATGATACAAAACTTCTCAAAGGTATTTGTTTTTATCGTTATTCTGACCAGAAAACAACGTTTAGGAAAGAACTATGGCATCTTGACCTCAAATGATATTATTTTGTTTTGAAAAAAATATTTATCTCCATGTATGATTGATATTCATTTCTGTACACCTCTTTTCATTTTCTCCTTGCAATGAATATCGTTCCTTTCGCATTCATGTTCCGAATGACAATAAAAAGACTGAACGATAGACGAACGGTGAACGCACTGTGAACGTTGAACGAAAGGTGGGCACATGTTGAACGATTTGTGAAGGCAAAACTGTGAACGGAATGCGCACTTTGAACGATCGATGAGCGCTTTGTGAACGCAGGGTGAGCGAACGGAAAAATGGTAAATTAGGACGTTTCAATGAGTGACTTCAGGCCTGATTGAACAATTTTCATACATATAATTTTATTTAGATAGTAGGATGATGACGGTTGGTTGCATATTGTTTTACGTCCGCATTTGTCAAGCATATCGAGACGTCACCATTGTCGGTGAAGAACTACAAAATTAGACCTATTCTATGCTCTTGAGTAGGAAGGGATCTGTATCGTGCTACATCTGCTTTGACATGACACCTCGTTTTTTGACCTCTTCCGAAGAACTGCCCAATATAGACGTTTCTTACAACAGGCACGGATGCTGAGGATCCATTCTAACCCGGATCCCCACAGGGATTTAGAAGTACGAGTTACGGGTTCGTCGAATATGACTTTAAAAACGGAGGTCTCATATTGCGGGAGGCTTTGGCAGAAGAAAGAACTTTCACTTAAAGAACCTTCTCCGGTCCTGTGCGCGAAGCATAGGTCTAAATTTGTGGTATTTCACCTACAGTTGGTGACGTCTCAATATGAGGAACAAATTCCCGACGAGACGTAAAACAACCAGCCAACCAACCAATCAACCTCATTTGCAATTGCTCACCTTCTCTTTATTGAAACACGTCCCGTCAAAGGAATTACAGGTTTGATTTGCACACGTTGTACTGCAGTTATTTTCACAGTTATACCCATAATACTGCGGTTCACACTCTGAAAGGTGGAACATTACACTAACTCGGTTGATTGTGTAAGAAGATGCAATCAGAAAAAAAGAACAAAAACCTTCAATTGTATAAAGAAAATGAAGATGTCTGTTCAGAAGATTGAGGAAATGATACTACCTTCGTTACATAGTATCCCATGAAACCCTTTGTCACATCCATTGGAGCAGGTTCCATTCACGTGATGACATTTCGCACTGTGTTTACATGTACCACAGCTCTGGTTACAATTCTCACCATATTTTCTCCCGGAACATACTATAATTCAACCGAAAATGGAGATGTAATACATACATGCATAGTTAGAGATAACCAGTCTTCGATTTTTATAACATATGGAAGTGCCTACCTTTTGATTATATAGAGTTTTAATGAAACCCAAGGAAGCCCGAATATGACATGACAATGACGGTTATACGCAGAGATTGAAACGATATATATACTCTTTAGCAACACATTCAGGTAGCATGCTGTATAATTTTAGGACTACGCATTATCGATTCGCAGACATGACTAAACTGTAATTAGTTGATCCAATAAGAGCATAGTATGAAGTTCCTCTATCGTGGCAATGGCTACTGTGGCATTGGATTTTCATTTTCATCTGAAAGATCCATGACTATCACGTTCATTGCAGGGCTTTTGATAAAGAAACAACCATTAAAAGTACGTGTATCACACATGTTACGTTGGACTTGACGCTGGGATCGAGAATCCAGACACACCCATAGCCTGAGTACTAAACCACAGTGGTCGATGTGACTGCCGTAATGACGTTAAGGTTGTCAATTGATATGAAATATAATGCAGTAATACTGTAAGTATCGCCACCCAAATACCAAAACCCCTACCACTGGAATCATGAGATCTATAATTTCGGTAAAGGAATATCTACTCATTGGAAATGTTCATGTAGTTTCAATTTAGTATCAATAGCATTAAAGAAGACATCATTTAAATGTTTTACACATAAATACTATGTACAAAGTTTGGCCCTGTCTTGAGGTCAGAATCTCTAAATGGGGGTCATGAAATTTACAATTTGTTGAAAGGCCTCCCTGCTCAACAGCACAGTGCATTTAGATTTACTTATGCATGTGCAGTTATAAAGAAGGCTTTTGAAAATTGATCAATTGTTGGCAGTTTTCGACCCGCCCCTAAGTCCCCAGGGTCGCAGGAGTCTTGGAATTTGAAATTTATGTCAGCGTTGTACCAAAGATTCTTCATATAACATTAGAAAAAAAAGGAAATGTTCAATTGTTAACGCACGACGGCGGACGCAGACCAATTGCGATAGGTCACCTAATAAATTCATTAAATATAAAAGAGTTTTGAAGCTTCTGTACATATCCACGAATTATCCCATATAGCAAATACGCGGGCATCAAAAAGCATATCTTGAAAAAAAAAAAATATCAAGGACATATAGCAAAGAAATCATCTAGGAAACGAAGAGAATTTGGGATCTGAGATCCATGTTTTAGGATATCTCTGTGTGAAAATTAATGATTCTTTTTCAAATATATTTAGTTGAGAAGTAGAGAAGGAAATACGAATATATGTATATTAATGAAAAAATACATCTTCAAGTGGCACAATAAAAAAGGAAACAGGGAGCAACACTTGCTAACTTAAGGTAGCACAGTTAATTTACCCGTGTCACACTTCAGCCCATCATAGCCCGGAAGACATCCATTCACACATTCTCCTGTTGTTCTGTTACAAAGTTTGGTATCACCCTTACAATATTCAGAACAATTATGCTTACAGTTCAGTCCGAAATTACCAGGGGAACACTCTGAAATTAAACGTGAAAGTAACAATTTACTATTCACTGAGGTTCTTTGGTTTTACACACAATACCTAAGTTTTGAAATAGGAAAGGAATAACGTATACGCATATGGTGCAAATCATACTGAGCCTTACCAGTTTTACAGAAATCGCCTTCAAATCCAGCATCACATCCCCAGAAGCATGTTCCGCTTATATGGTGGCATTGTTCATAATCTAGACAGGTTCCACAGTCCTCATTACAGCCATCTCCGTATTTACGTCCGTCACATTCTACAAATGATGGTTTAATATTTAGAACGGTATCTCTATGCAAAGAAATATAACAGTATTCTTAACAAGAGAAATATTGTTATTAGTTAATCAGTACCATGTAATTACAATTAAATTTACGTTTCAAGGAAAAGACTAAGAAAAATATGGGCAATGTAAATTAATGTTTCAGCAATGAATAATCGCCTCCCCTTTAATCAATGACAATTTACCATCGTTACAATATGTTCCATTCCATCCCGGGTAACAGGGAGATTTACATTGTCCTGTAAATCTGTCACACGTGTCACAATTAGTGCACGGAAGAGAGCAGTTCTTCCCATGCCAACGAACAGGACAAGCTGGAAAATAGTAATACGAAAATATGAGTCAATCACCATCGATGGTGAATTTTTTGAGAATTTTTTATGAAGTAAGAATGATAAAATTCAATATCTGATTTAAAGATTCTTAATGTACTTGGACTTGACTGGATGTGACGTATGTGTTTAACATCATCGCAATATACACTGCACACAATAGTATTTAGATGAATGGACTTCAACGACTGTGATACTTGAAAATGTCTTCTACACATGAATTCATATTTCTCACTTATAAAAAAACAGATCATGGGACGGATTAAAAGATCGATACGCCTTAGCGAGACACGATTATTGAATAGCGATTTATTTCGATAATAGCTGTAATAATTCAGCATACATATTTTCAAAATATTTTCATTCCGTGTTATTCTGTGAGGACCCAAGTTATAATAGATACCTAGTGCCCCTTGATTGTCGTAAGAGGCGACTAAATGGGACGGTCCTTCGGATGAGATTGCAAAACCCGAGGCCCTGTGTCACAGCAAGTGTGGCACGTTAAAGATCCCTCTCTGGTCGAAGACCGTAAGCGCAGAGCATAGGCCTAAATTTTGCAGCCTTCACCGGCAATGGTGACGTCTCCATATGAGTGAAAAAAAAATCGAATTACAATTCAATTAATTCATTCCGTGGTGATCCGAGCTAACATACAGCTTCAGTACCCCGTCGTAAGATGTGACTAAATTTTTCGAATGAGACCACAATAACTGAGGTCACAGTAGGTATGTGACGATTAAGATCCTTTTCTGCTCAAAAGTCGTAAGAGTAACACTAGATTTTGCAATGATGACGTCTCCATATGAAATATTCCCGAGGGGGATGATAAACGATATACAATTAATTATCAAAATATTCTTCTCTTTAATGTCTGTATCACAGCACGTATTACTAGTATGTACTAGGATATATCATATCACCAAGACTTACGTGTTTCGCATTTGTCTCCGTAGACACCAAAGTCACATCCGTTTGTGCATGTTCCGTTGACATTGTGACAAGTCATCCTGTCACTACAGTTACCACACGTCTGATTGCATACCTCTCCATAATACTGAGGACTGCAAGCTGCAAATGAAATGCATAGAAAAACATGAGACAATACTAAACGCAAAATAAATTTAGATAAAGATATAAATAACATTGAAACAAGCATACGTAGTTCACATCGATGCCCCTGATATCCGGGTTTACATCCCTGACAGGCTCCAGTCTCTATGTGACAGTATCGACAGTTTGTATCAGGACAAGGTATAGAACAGTCAGCTCCGTAGTAACCGGGTACAGGACAACCTTAGTAAAATTTGAAAACGACAGAAATTAAAATTATATAAAGATGTAAGTAACACTGAAACAAGCATACGCAATTCACATTGCTGTCCCTGATATTCAGGTTTATTTTCGCACTTAAAAAAATGATCCCCTATTGTGGCCCCATCCAACCCCCGGATCATGATGTTAACAATCTTGAATTTGCTCTATGTCAGGAAGCGTCATTGTAAAGTGGAACATGTCTGGCCTAGTGGTTCTTGAAAAGAAGATTTTTAAATGAACAGCCTTATTTTTACACTTTTGAGATTAACCCCTCGCCCCCTTTTGAAGAGAGTATGGCCTTTCATTTGAACAACCTTTGCTTGAAACTGGCCTTGTGGTTCTTGAGAATATAAATATCAAAAATGTTTTTCCCTCTATTTTCGCACATGCAAATTTGAGCACCTGTTGTGGCCTCACCCAATGTAAGTAACACTGAAACAAGCATAGTTCACATTGATATCACTGACATCCGGGTTTATTTTCGCACATACAAAAATTATTCTCTGTTGTGGCCCCGTCCAGCCCCCGGGTCATCATGTTAACAATCTTGAATCTGCAATATGTCACGATGCTTTATTGTGAATTGGAACTTTTCTGGCCTAGTGGTTCTTGAAAAGAAGATTATCAAATTACCCGTCGTATTTTTGAGATTATCCCCCCTCCTTTGAATAGAGCACAACCGTAAATTTGAACAAACTAGAGTTCCCTCACCGAAGGACGAATTGTACCAAGTTTGATTGAAATTGACCCTGTGGTTCTTGAAAAGAGGTGTTAAAAAATATTCCATATATTTTCACATATAAAAATCTTATCCCCTGTTATGGTCCCGTCCTACATTCGGAGACCACGGATTTAACAAATGTGAATCTACACTATGTCAAGGGTATTTGAACTTTACTGAGCCATAGGTTCTTGAGATGTTTAATGTATCTTTGGGTCAAGGGAGACATCAATAGTAAATCGAAATTTCAGGGCTTCTGCTACCCTGGGACCTTCGAAGCAAGGTAAAAAGTAGATGCATAGCGATATAGTGCTGGACGGCCTTTATCAAATTTACTTAAAAACTAGATAGTCCTTTACAAAAATTGCGAATTTCTTCACCCGGGGGTTTTAGTTCCAAGATATGGCCAAATGTATTATACAGATTATTGTTCTTATCATTTGAAAGACTTGTGAGTGTTTCTTGATGTGGTATAAAGCTTCATTCACATCAAGGAAACAGGAAGGGTGTACCGAAATTGTGAATTTTGCAATCGTAAAAGTTTGATCCAAAGGTAGGTCCAAATAATTCATATCGTGTCAATGTTTAAACAATTATACAAAGTCTTTCATCAGTATCACAGGCACTTTCGTGATCATTTAGTTTTAAGAATATATATTGTTTTACATTGAATATTATAGTATAGCTTAGATAACAGGGAGTAATTTTGTAGATTGGGTATAGTGATACTTTTAATTAATACTCAGGTAACTGAAAAAGGCTTTGAGACTCTCATTTTCTGATGATGTAACATGCGATTTCTACCTTTTGGAGCCCATGTGCCAAAATATGTGGGTTTTTAAAGAGCAACTTCCCATTTCTCCCATTTTCAAATCAAATTTCCAGTTCACACTGGTGTATAAAATGTGCAAGCGCATGAGATAAACTAGTGTGTAATCTACAATTTCTGAAACAACACTTACCTAAATCTATTAATTTTGGTTCAAAATGAGGCAGTTCGAGATTAATTTTTAATTTTGTCTTTTTGCAGAACTTTCAATATATCCTGCTAAGACTAATTTTATTTTTCGATAGAAATGATCTGGGTTACTTAATGGATGTATATTTTTTATCATGATATCATAAAGAAAAAACCAAAAACAAAATATCCTCAATAAAACACTGCTACACATATTGATCACGTTGAACAAAAATACTTTGTAAACAAGTGCGGGAAAATCTTAGATGAACTTCTCACCAACATGGGGGCTCCTGAAGGAGTTACGTTGTGTACATTTTGTGTACATTTTGTAAATTGTGCAATAAAAACAATACATTTGGTCAAGACAAGGGAAACGACCAATCGGACATAACTGACCAGAGGTAAAGCGTTTGTATAACTAATCTACACAAAGTAAAGATTATGCAAAATGTTAAAAATATACTTAAATGTGCAATAAGGAAATTAAATGGTTTGGATAAAAGAAATATTTTACTTTTAAGTTTGTATTAAAAACCAATGCGTATAGTAAATATTTTTAAGAGAAAATGAATAAGATAAGAGATTTGGAAAGAATTGCAAAGGAATAAAAACTACGAGAAAGACGGTACGGCTTAGCGGTTTTGAAGGCAAATCTGTCTGTGTTTTTCTCTCTCATCTATAACACGTAAGGGAATTAAGAGATATTTGGATGTTAGTGTTTCATTTCTAGGGTCTCCAATGGTTTGAATTGTAATGATAACTGTTATTGTAAATTTCATATTCTATTTTGTTTTATCTATTACACCCACAGACAAACATCTATATCTATCTATCTATCTATCTATCTATCTATATATATATATATATATATATATATATATATATATATATATATATATATATTGTTTAACGTCCCGCTCGAGAATGTTTCACTCATATGGAGACGTCCCCATTGCCGGTGAAGGTCTGCAAATTTGGGCTTTTAACGTGCAACACTAGCTGTGACACGGGACCTCGGTTTTTTGCGGTCTCATCCGGATGACTGTACTTAGGATCTATTCTAATAACCCGGATCTAACAACCCGGATCTCCACGGGGCCACACACACACACACACACACACACACACACACACATATATATATATATATATATATATATATATGGAATAATGTTCAATTGATAAAAAGCAATCTTGAATGCAAATCTGTCTGTTTTTCTCTCTGATATTTAACAGGTGGGGTACAAGAGACTGCTCCCAATTTACCTGTGGGATATGCACAGGTTTATTACTATGCTGTGACGTGTGATGTGAAACATTTGAAATAAACAAAGGGGACACAGATAACAATATTACTGGATCCTGAAATTTGCTTTTAGACCGAGAAATGTCATAGTTATCTTCCGTTTGTCTCGAACTTCTCACTCATAAGTGTAATAGGTCCCTGGGTTGGCAATTAAGCTATATGTATAACAGCTCTAGAAACATTACATATTTGCATGTAGTTAGATACTAATTATGTTTGACGTAAAGTGAGATAAGAACGCGTTTGTAACGGAGCTGGCAGTGTTTTGATAATGACTTCAAAATGGAGGCCATATTTAACCCTTACCCTGTGAGGAATTGATTTTTTGTTTTAGTATTTCATGTACCATTGAAACTTTTTCACTAATATTGAAACGTAGCCAGTTGTAGGTGAAGTACCACAAATTTAGACCTATGTTTAGCGGTCAGGACCGTAACAGTAAGGGTTCTTTAGCGTGCTAACAACTCCCCCGGAACGGGACGGGACTTTCGTTTGCGAAGGGACAATCACTTAACTATGTTTACGTCTTAGGTTTGACGCAACCATGGCAGGAGCGGAGCTCAAACTCACGACGTAAAGGAAGGATCCAATACTAAACTACCGCGACCGGTTACACTATGGCATTAAAGATGTATCTGAGGGTATGGGATCTCATTGCTGGCATGTGCCCCATCGTATCATTGCCCGGTACGATGACACAACGATTGATGACACAATGGTACAAGGACACCGTGGTACCATCATGACATCACCATCGAGCCATCGTCCTCCTTCACCTGTGCACATGTGCACGAAAGACAAAATATGCATGCGTTCATGAGAGGAAGTGGGAATGAAGAAATGGCTCAAATATAATTTTTCAATACATCGTTTAACTAGTATTTTTACATTTCTGTGTGATTAAAACATTAATTATAGGCAATAGGAACAAAATCTACCACCTTGCAGTCCCCATTTATAACAAATGCCGTAAACACTGCAACTATAAGCTGAAATATTTAGAGGTGCCATGAAAGAACTATCCACATTCTCTAACTTTAATTGTACACACGCACTTTCTGTCAAATCTACGCAGGAATTCGTTATTGGTAGCGATTTCTTTATATTAAAAAAATCTGAAGAACAAACTTTATTGTGTTCATAAATTTGTTGTATTTGACTTCGTACTGCATTACTGTAGCATGGAAATGAAACATGTACCAGTTATATCTCAGTGCAATCAATAGATATTAAGACGTACCGTACACTTCTACTTCACAGACGTCATTAAATGCGGAGTCACTATAATAACCAGGGTAGGGATTCAATCTTTCGTTGTAGTAGATGACGTATTGTCCGTGAACTGGACACGTGACGTTAAGGACGGCGGGTATAGTGGTCCTTGTGTAGTTTGTGTCGTGGAAACACAATTCGCTCCGTGTTCTTTCGGTTGTGTTTGATACGTATAAAGAAAACCCCAAAAACCTTGCAGTATGGACATTCTTTGAATCTGTAATATGAAAAAAAATACAACTTAACAAATTCTACAAAATATCAATAGCTAATTATAACTATTCCAGGTAATTTGTTTCAGTGCACACGATGTTGAAAATTTATCAAAAACTACAAGCAAAGGAAAAATCTTATCCCACCGTTTGAATTTACATATGAATTTGTTTTGGGATTCTAAGGGGGTTTGGAATATCCCTGTGGTGAAAAGTGTGGCATATTACAGAAAATTCAAAAACGACAACAGTTTCTCTCAATTGTTTTTCGTTTAATATTCGGTCGACAAGTGAATCGGTATCTTAGTAGCTATTTACAGAGGACAAGTGGATATTCATCTGAAGTCTCATAAATATTGGTTGATTATTTATTGTTTTCCGCCATACTCAATTTTTCAGTTATCAGGTGACGTCCAGTTTTTATTGCTGGAGGAGAGAACTCAGATGCAACGTACCCGAGAACTGACCACTGACCTTCCGAAAGCAAACTGGCAAACTTTCTCACATATATCGGCTCGAGCTAGAATCGAACGCGTGCCGATATATGTGAGAATGCTTGCCAGTTTACTTTCGGAAGGTCAGTGGTCTCTTCCCAGGTACGTTGTAGCTGGGTTCTCATGTATTTGAAATCTTATATAAGTAGCTATTCATTCATGTTCGATGGTTATCACATGTGATGAATATCACTTTATAATTTTGGTAGATGCATGTGTGTAAATGACAGTCAGTTAAGGCACTATTTTGATCGAATTTGGTTTTAAAACTATAGGTTGCACAGTTCCATTATTATCACCCCATCTGGTATTTATGTATCATTCATTTGAAACTTTAGAACATGTTCTGTGTATGATCAATCATTGAATTGATAACTGACAAATAAGTTAACGTCACAAAATGTTACGGTCGTAAGAATGATCTAATTTTCAAATACAAACTGTTTTTAGATTGAACGTTATCTAACGTACTTGACACCAAATGTTACACAATTCTTTATATACTAATTTCAACTACGGAATGCCGTTTACCTGATAAAGATATGGGTCCTCGGCGGATACGAAGGACCTAAAGAGTTGATTGCTACTAATACATTTGGTCTTTCTAGGGATCCATGTTTGACGTATATTCAATAATGTATTTTTCAAGATATTTGTAAAACCGATCACTTTTTCGTCACTTTTTTATTTCACTTTGATATTCAAATTGTGTTCTTATGTTATGCGATGTGCGGTGATTTTAACAAATCATCACTGCGCACTTTACTCATCTTGTCTTCTTTTTAGCCACATGAGCCATTGTAATAAAAATCGTTTGATTCCGTTTTTTTTTTGTTTTTTTTTTGTTGTAAATCAGGGTCCCCAGAGTTAGGGAATAATAACTTGATAGCTCGATAGATAGGAAACGACATATCGCGTATTCCTAAGTCTATTCGTATCAATATGCAAATATTAACAGGTTGTGCAAATTCAGGTTTGTTCAAATCGTGGTCTCTAGGGGTAGAATGGGACCACAATACAACATCATGCGAATGTCCTCTTAACAATAACAGGATGGCAATGGTTAGTCAGCTTGATACGAATGTATCCAGAGACTGAGCAGATTGAAGGTTTTCTGGATCAACCCCCCCCCCCCCCCCCCCCCCCCGGGATGATCCATAAGAGTTGATCAAAGTTTGAAATACGTGTATATAAGAAAATATTTTGAAATCTTCTCAATAACTACAGGTCCAGGAACAGTCATATTAATATGCAAGAGTGCACAGGTTATGCAGATTTAAGCTTGTTTAAGTCATTGCTGTTAGCGGGAGGGTGGGGCTATAATAGGCGAGTTTTATACAGGATTGTATATTAAACTATTCTATATGTTTTTATAAGAATTGCAGAATCATGATAAGTTATATTAAAATGAAATCACCTTCAGATTATTTATAATTCTTAAATTTTAGGTTCCCAGTCACGGGGTGGAGTCAGAGAAAAGAAATCAAAGCTTTATATGGAAATATACAGGAAATTAATTAGACAAAACTTACTTTCAAGATTAGCAGGGGCACACAAAATCCATTCTACATTCAAACAACCTCAAGTTGTGTAGATTTAATTTTTTATGCTCCTGTATTTTTTGTGTAAAAGCGGCAATGGATGAAAAGCTTGTGTCCGCAAAAGTTAAACCATATGGAAACCCTGCGGAAACCTGACAATGGTGTTTCCTGTATGGTTTTCACAGTGAGTAAAGGATTATATAGTTTCCGTCAAGTTTCAGTCTGTGGAAACCTGACGTTGAAGTTTACTGTATGATTTGTGCAGTGCTGAAACTTTACTCGATCCCGGAGCTTTTTAAGGCAATGATTCCAATATGAATTATAAAAAAAAAAATATGAAAATTAATTAAGAAAAGAAAATTACGCACTTTTTATATTACAATTAGAATTAGCTGGGTTTAACAAAACTGCAAAGATACAACTGTAGCATTTGCTGTCAGTTTTTCAGCTATAATTGACGGATTTCAACATTTTAGTTCAGTAAAAATTGAGAGTCCAGTGAAAAGCCACATAAATTCCTCAGGATCAACCTGCACATTGTAGTTTTCTTAATTGAGACATTGAGAGTCAAATATACATGCATGTATAAAAACCCTTGACAACTGCGTGGCAAATTGATGTATTGCTAAATATTTAATCAGTTCATTATACAAAACATTTAGATGTATGATCTGTCCAGCCTTGCCAATGCCGGCTTGATCAGCTTATTTTAAAAAAAAACCCCAGAAAACGTTCGGACAGAAGAGGTATACCTTATAGTATACCAAAAGCAAGATGGGTTGCTGTTTTTGGCGTCCAAAATTAGACAAAATCTAGCGTGAATGAAAAGGAACCGTGCTATGTTTTGATTGAATGGAAGATCGAAATATACAATTAAAATAAGTTGGGGATACTGGATTGATAAGGACAATGAAAAGCAATCATGAGGTCAGGAAGGAAACAAATTGCAGAAAAACATAGAGGAAACATTTGTCAATTTATTTGAAACTCCGTGTACAGTCAGAAAAGGACATATTCTCTAGAATAAGGTTCGACACCAACACAGGGTCACACAGAAAATGTATCACCATTGTGAAACACAGTCAGTAGAGAGTAAACCCCCTTGGTTGGCCAGTCAAGTTCGGATACGGCGTGGCATACCCCTAACAAAACGTCCCAGGTCATTTTGGGAAGGTTATTCTATTTCTGTTGCAATGCTGCAGCAAGTTCTTGAACATCGACAGCAGGTTGTTGACGTTGGCGTAACCGCTATCCATGACATGCTCGATGGGGGAAATGGTCCGGACCGAGTATCTTGTAATATTCTGCTGTTGCAGATAATCTGTAGCGATTCTAGCCCTATTACATCTGGCATTTATGTTGAAAAATGAAACGGCGGTCATCACGACGTGAAAACGGCACAACATGGGGAGCCAAGATGTTGGCCCGGTATTACTGCCTTGTGACACGTTCAGCAACAACATGCAAGTCTGTTCTGTCGGCAGAAGTGATACCTTCCCATATTATTACAGATCTACCCTCATGCCGAGCGTGTCTAATGACGTTAACGTCATGGAAACGTTCGTTACGTCGGCGCCAAACCATCCTGCGTCTGTTCAGGAAGCTCACAGTGAACCTAGACTCATCTGAGAGCATGGCGTGGTTCCATGGGCGATTATCCCAGTGTTGATGGTGACGACACCATTGGAGTTGGGCCCTAATGTGACGATCCCTCAAACAGGAAATAAGACCAGGACGTCGGACGTGTAAGTGAAATATGTGCAGTCGACACCTGATGGTCCGATTACTCACTACGAAGTCAGTATGCCTTGGAAGTTGAGACCTTTTCTGATTTACTGTTACCAGACGATTTCTCAAGGCAATAGTGCGGAGGAATCTGTCCTGAGCCTAAGCTGTTGGCCTTGGTCGACCGGATAGTGGTCTATCCTGAACAGATCCTGTAGCACGATGCCTGGGCCATAATCCAAAAATATTTTAGTATGAGATCGTCCAAAACAAACCAAACTTGGCAATTTCATGAACAATGGATGGGTCTATTTGCTATCTCATAAAAGATGACTGTTGTTTTATAGCACTTCATAATTACAAGAAAACATCAATAAGAAAGTGAATATTCGTCTTTTAAATCCAAGAACGAAAGAACTCTGCCCCGATTCGGAAACAACCGTATCCGACTTCATTTGTTTTCTATATGTATATTATTTTAGATATTTCCGGTGTTGACGTGGAATCTGAGGTTGAGGATACATACATGATACATGCGTTTTGTGTGGTTTTTTAAACGGATAAAAGTCGATGCAGGTTTGTTCATTCTAATGATGTGGAAATACGAAAAGCATGGCCAACCTCCGAGCTTGCATTAGTATCGATAATGATGGGATGTGCTGTATGTATCGTTCAGTAAGAAGTATTTTAAAAGTTTTATGGAGCGTTCGATACTGTGTTTGTGATTGAAAAGTCCTTATATAGTTTCTAATATAGTTTTTTGTAAATTTTAAAATGATTTTGCATTGATTGTCAGGGAGAAATGTAGTGAGGAGGGGGAGAGGGGGGGGGGGGGGGGGGGGGGGGCTATAATACTGTATACAGGAATTGTGATATAGGGAACATGAATGTTAGCCACACAAATATCTAATATGTCTTACAAAGTGGCATTGTTTGAGGGCCAGCAAACAGTATTGCTATTAGTATCCATAACAGGGTGCAATAAAATACCCCAAGTTAGAACTGATTGTGTGAGGGCAGAACTCTGTAAAAGCATCTTAAAACATCTTGTTACATGGCTGTAGACATTTGATCCCCATGTGAAATATAATGCAATTGATGTAAGCAGTGTATCGTGACACCATGTTTAGCCAATGTACAAAAAAGGCGATTTTGGAATCACGGCCGCGTTAATTGAGGAATGGTTATATGGTTAATAGAATATGCTTTAAATAGTTTTACGAATTTTGTGTAACATCTCAGAATGATGTGAACTTAAGTACACGAGATTCAAAATGGTGAAATAGTTGTTATCATACTTGCATTCGAATCCCTGCTATTTTGACCAAAATATTCAAGTCCGATAGGTGTGATTTAGTTTTTCATTAGATTTATATATTTTTCATTTGACCATGTATATTCGTGTTACCTATAGGGAGAGAGAGCTGTGAGAGCTAGTGCTTTGTCCTCTGTGAACTATTTCCAGTTACTCATCCAAATTTTTCAATCACAGTTTCTCTTCTCAATCATGGTGCATATCAACTAAATTTAGATATTGCTCATGCCAATCACACAGCATTATAAGTGAAAGTCGCAGGTCTTTCAAACATGACATCAAAACCACGGTAGGTGTTGACATGATAAAGAGTCCATACTGCTTCATCCCGGAGACTGGATAAGAAATGTATGGCACTCCACCTAGAGCTCTTGATGTCTCTACATATTAAGCAAATTATTCTCAAGTCAACATATAAACATCATTTGGCTTGTTGTTTGGTAGCCCATGTATCATTTAATGTCCCTTTCGAGAATCTTTCACCTACATATGGAGAAAGGCTGAAAATTTACTCTTAAAATCTGTATGGCACTTGCGGCCTTTGAACAGGGAAGAACCTTTAGCATGTTACACCTGCTGTGACGTAAGGCCTCAGTTTTGCGTCTCACCTGAATGACTGTTTCATCTAATCACCTCTATACAAAACGCAACAGATCCATTTTTACCCTGATCCCCATGAAATAAGAATACTTGGTTATTATTATACCTCTAGGGATTGACACGACGATTATTGAAATACTACTGGTCGAACAGATCACGTGATGGGGGGGGGGGACAAAACTTCATGTACCCCTCCCTCGATGTGCCTCGGAACGTCGTGTACTGCATCCCTCGGGAAGCCTCGCTTTTTTTCTTGCAAGAGTTACGGCTCTTTGTTTACTCTCGTCTGCAGAAGAAAAATAAATGGCGGCGGGTGGAAGATTCCAGCTCGGAACTTTTTTTTTCTTTATCGGTATAATAAACAATTTATTGCCCTGCTTGGAGGGAGACAGGAAGCTTTGTCCAACCCAGAAACATCATGTCCCCCGAGGGCGAAGCCTTTGAAATTATGATTAGTGAAAGGACTTCAAAAGTATGATCTTTTTCTGGCAGTGACAGTATGCAAAATTGTAGACCACTACACAAATGTTGTGCGGTCTAACTAAGATGGAACTTTTTCGACTAAATTGTCTAAAGAGAGAATTAAGGGCATTTGCTACAAAGAAAATAGCAATGCATTAGTTAATAAACATTTCTTGGCTTATTCTGGTTGAATGTAGTAAAGATATCGAATTCACAATGTTTAAGGGACATGTAATTTTTTTTTTTGGTGTTTGAAATTTGGAATATATTTACCTCTACCAAATTTTCACCACTTTGTTAAATATAATTGAGATATATGAAGAATAGAATTCAGATTCTATCAGCTGGGTTCTATATGTTAACACGCATTCATTTGACTCGTAATATCAACATAATTAGGTATGCATTGTCATCATTTCTGAGAAAAAGTTTTTTGTAGTTGTTGTCATCAATGCAGTCTTCTAGAGAGTTACATATTTTTGAACATGCTGTAGTTCATTTTTTTTTTTAGAATTTGTTAATAAAAATTCTCAATATCCGAGAAAACAAGAGAAAAAGAAATAAAATCGCCTACCCAATTCACACAGTTTGGTGACCTGAATGTTAATCTACTTATTTACCATTGATTAACTAGTATGATGCACTTTAGTACTTGAATACATCGAGATAGATAGTTAAATGGTAGTAATTTCAAACTGATGCATAATCATTATCATAGACGTAGTGGCCTCTAGTCAAATACTGACAAATGGTTTGCCATTTATATTGTCAATTTGTGTGCTACATTTGCAACTGATGTCTTGCACAGAACACTTTTCATAATTAGTTTACCCCATTCAGCATCGTCTGTCCTGTAATAAATGGTAATGTGACGTATACTGAGAATGTTCTCTAGGTCCACTCTCCATATGGCTGTCCGATGCCCACCATCCGATATCGCACACTGTCCTCCATTCCATATTAGAGTAGATTTAAGTCCATCTACAGCGTTACTTGCATGAAATTTCTTGTCACCTGATTGGAATTGATTGAGTTGCCATGCCGATTTGTTGAGGGCAATGTTTTCTGTAGGAAATTAAAACAAGTATTCAACTATCAAACGTACAAAGCAATACATTTATTCTGCAGAAATATAATCTCCTCCTGGACACATGTAAGTAAAATACGATTACAGAGAATACGCTTATAATAAATGACACTATCGTAGAGAGTGTTCGGTTTCTCGCACCAAATACAAACACTTTGACTAAAGCAGAGAGACGTAGATGAATGTATACTATATTTACACATCAACGTTCTTGCCCGAGATCAGTGTGTGAGGTGCATCACATACTACTGGTGACGTCTCGACATGAGTGAAAATTTCTGAACGGGATGTAAAACAAAGATACTGTACAACCAACAAACCAAATTCAAAAACTTAGTAGATATATTCCTAACGAAATGGATAGCTGCACTCATCCCAACAAAATCGTATCTAATTTTACCAATTATTTATCATATGAAGCAATTACCACGACTACAGAAGTATAATTATGAATACAAAGAAAAATAAGCTGCCAAGGTTTGATATATACTCATCTGAGTTAAGTCTGAGTTAAGAAAAAAGTGACAATGCTGAATGTAAATGTACCTTTGTGCACTTCGCATTATATGACGTCAGAATGAAAAATAAGTCATGATATACAGATTCTTATAGTTGTATCGCAGGAGAAATTCACTCCTCCGTGACGTCATGGGCAATGTCTGCTGTTACGTAGCTATCGATAATCTGATTAGTTCAACGTGAAGAGATAAATACCGATTTTTTACTTTTATATCATATTACTGAAACAATGTGGTCAAACTATGTGACAGAGACACCCGTTACCATGATAGAGTGGGAAATGTTAGATTTGCACCATTCCCCAAAGCGAAAAGCAATTTCTACTTTTGCTTACGTTGGTTGAAGATTGCGGACGACAAAACAGTCAGCTGAATCCACACACACACACACAGGATAAATAAAAGAGAAATAAATAAATACAAATAAAAAATCACTCGTAACACGTAGTTATCCTCCATAGTAAAAGTAATATCCTTTCATACGCACACCATTTTTGTAGAATTATGTCAAAAAAACTTGGGGAAAAAATGGCATTCAGATTGACAACGCTGCTAAGGTTAAGGAGTACATGTGCATGCATTGTTTACATTACGTCATTCTCATCGCTATGGAACTTTTTGCAGGTATAAATATTACATCTTGAACACAGGACATGGAAGCATTGGGACAGAGGTCAATATTGCCTTTTATTAACTTGATTAGCATGGTCTGATCAGACAGGTACATCGTTTAACAAAGAGGGGGGGGGGGGGGGGGGTTGTCCGAACATGTTGATGGGGAAAACACCTCTTTAAAAATAGTCGTTTATCAGGTCTCCAAATCCGAATTTCCCAATTCCTGGGCTGGAGTATTATAGTGTTACAAAACAACAAAAACGAATTGAGGTAAAAAATGAATACAGTCTAACCTCACATGTGAGTTTCATATATATATATATATATATGGTTGATTGTTGTTTTTCGCTACACTTAACAATTATTTCAGTTATCTGGTGCGTCCAGTTTTTGTAGGTGGAGGAGAGAATCCAGTTACAATGTTTCCGGGAAGAGATCACGGACCTTCTGAAAGTAAACTGGCAAACTTTCTCACATATATCAGCGCGAGCGAGAATCCAACCCGCGGCGACTAGAGGTGAGAGGCCTTGTGATTTTGAGCGCAGTGATCTAACCACAAGGCCACGGAGGCCCCTTTAATATATATATATATATATATATATATATATATATATATATATATTGTGATTTAATAAAGTAATTGAATTGAATACATAAATTGTGGAAGACCTCCACAAATGAGACCCCTTTCTTTCTACTGAAAAGATTCTCTGCCTCTTTGAAATAAATGAATCCACGTTCTTTGAATTTCCCCCCCAAAAAAATACATCTTAGTCATAACAGTCAAGCGAAAAACCATCCGGTATCAATTGTAGACCGCTCATCTTCATATTATTGCTCGCCATTGGTTGACGGACGTACGAGCCTCATGCAACTCGTTGTCATGAGATAGCGGGACCGGGGGGGGGGGGGGGGTATCACAGTATTTTGTTTGCATTTACTACAATTATCAAGTGACAAGCTGTATTCGAGAAAAAAACTCTTATGAAATGATTGTCAAATAATTATATATTATTTCTTTTTGATACCAAATTACAATCCCTTTTATATGAATATATATAATATGTTGACCATGAAATAGCATCGGCGTAGTGAAAGGATGGTAGTAACATAACATTTGTTATTCAGTACAGATATTACAACTTATTACATCTGCTGTCTTACAATGCGTCTGATTGTTGTCCTTCACATCAGATATTCTTTTTGTGTAAAGACTTAGTAAAACATTTACTGGACCCTGCGATGCATCTCGTTGTGAAATATCTGGATGTAGGCTAGGTATCATAATTATCCATTAGTGGATTGTCAAATGTGAAATTCACACCATATTCATTTATTGATTGATTGACTGATTGATTTTTTTTGTTGTTTTCAGCCACACTCAACTTTTTTTCCAGTTATTTGGTGACGTTCTGTTTTTATTGGTGGAGGAGAGAACCCAGATACAATGTACCTGACGAAATACTACCGACCTTGAGTGTAAACTAGCATACTTTCTCACATATATGGGCGCGAGCGGGAATCGAACGCGTAGCTATATATGTGAGAAAGTTTACTTTTGGATGGTCGGTGGTCTCTTCCCGGGTATATTGTATCTGGGTTCTCATGTATTTGAAAACTAATACAATTACCTATTTATTCATGTTCGATGAATATCACTTTATTTATGATATTTACAGATGTATGTGTTCAAAATGACAGTCGGTTACTGTATTATTTTGATCTAATTGGATTTTAAAACTATAGGTAGCATGATTCCATGATTATTACCTCAACTTTAGAACATGTATTGTGTATGATCAATTATGGGATTGATAACTGACAAATAGGTTAATGTCAGAAATGTTATGGTCGTTAGAATGAACATCACATACTTATTTGTTAAAATCTTTGTCAACAGAGAACATTGTATTTTCGTTATGCAGGTTTACTAAACATAGAAAGATATACCATTCTAACTATCCTTTTTATGTGTCTAATACAAAACTTCAGTATTCTTTTATGTTTAGATCATCACCTGCATTAATCTTAGAATTCATAAATAGGGATGGTGTTCTGTCGCCAGTTGACTATTGGGGACTTCCTGAACAGGGACATGTATTGTTATTCGGGTATTATTGGTACAATACGAGATATACACGGAATAAAATAAGTCGTTTTCTTTTCAACTGTTTCTACGTGTATTATCACCAGTAATTACATCCCGTGCTGGACTATAGTTCAACGAATAAAAAACAACAAAGTTTGTAATCAGACAGCATTCGACTCAATGACTGGTTCTACTGGTTAGTGAAACAAAGGGTATATACAGGTATCTTCAGCAAAAAAAAAAACAAAAAAAAAAACAAAAAAAAAAACAAACAACAAAAAACCGTAACAAACATAACGTTAAACACTACCACTTGTTTATACGTTAATGAAACCTGATACCCCAGAGCGTCCGGAAATTCTATAAACAGAATTTATGCAAAGACATGCAAGCAGACATACATTAAACATTTAAGAACTAGGGAAGAAATATGTTGATTATATTTGACGGATTACAATGAATTCATTGATATATATATATATATATATATATATATATAGAGAGAGAGAGAGAGAGAGAGAGAGAGAGAGAGAGAGAGAGAGAGAGAGAGAGAGAGAGAGAGAGCGAGAGAGAGAGAGAGAGAGAGTCAATGAATTTTTTAACAATGTTTATGAGTACTAAATGCATGATTCAAACTGATTTCGTAATTAGAATAATTTTTAAAAAAATGACATGTATTTACAATAAATGTAAATTCTATGACAAGATCATACCATAAGCTGTGGACAGTGGTAAAGCCAATAGAACCAAACACGCCTGTAACATAACGGCAGTGGAATGCGATTTTAAATATGAAGTAAATGTTGACTAAACTACCTCCAAAAATAAATTTATATCTTAAATCTTTACGATGAATGACAAGAGGGATTTAAATCCAAAATTTGCCAAAAATTATGGATATCTATTGACTCATATCAATGGTGTAGATATCAATTAGACCATGACGACTTGTTATGCAGGATGAAATTTAATATGCAAGAAGTATTCTTTGTAATATCTAGAGGCAACGTATGGGGAATTTAAAATCTTTAGAATGAAATGTTAGAAGAAAAACAAAAACCCGGAAGATGTTTAGGTACAACGTACGCCACAAAACTAGTGTGTTTACAATGAAATGAAACACATTTATGCATCAAATGCCTTTCATTCTGACGACGCTAACTGCTTGAAAAAAAATGTGTTACAAAGGATTGATTGTTCGTTCTTTCTGCCACACTCAACAAGTTTTCAGTTATGGTGTTGTGGTGTTGATATAGAAACTTTAGAACATCTATTTTTTGACTGTCAAAAAATAAGGGAACTATGGTGTGAGGTAGAAGAATGGATTTTAGACCAGTTTCATATCCCTGTAAATTTTGACAAAATTACTGTGTTATTTGGTAAATACCATAATAGACATATATATAGATTTCAAAATTTGATTCTGCTGAAAGTTAAACATTACATTTTTTCTAGTAAATATCAAAATAAGCCTCAAGTTCATATATCAGCAATTACAAAAATAATTACAGACAGAATTATGGTTGAGAAATACTTGCTTTTAAGAAATTGTAGATATGATGAGTATGAAAAACACTGGCAAATGGTATGTGAATCTTGTATTATTGATCATGTAAATTAATATGTTATACTTATAGTGTATATTTCTTCCGTCACTTCAACATGTTCAATTTCATTTATTTCCCTCCTCAAATTTTGAATTGTTCTATGTATTTTTATCAAAATCTGCTAAGACAATGATACATTTGTACCTCTCTCTCTCTCTCTCTCTCTCTCTCTCTCTCTCCAAAAAGACCTTTCACACCATAAATATATGCTTTCATACATTAATAATTTTATCACTGACTTGTTAGCTGAATGTGTCATCTGTCAATGTTGTTTGTTTGTATGTATTGGAAGGTGTTAAAATAAAAAAAATATATAAAAAAAAAAGTTTTCAGTTATCCGGTGGCATCCGTTTTTTTATTGGTGGAAAAGAGAACCTAGACATAATGCACGCGGGGGACAGTCTACCGACCTTTCGAAAGTATAATGAAAAACGTTCTCACATATATCTGTACAAGCGAGAATCGAACCTTCGCGATTAGAGGTGAGAGGCCTTGTGATTTTGATTGTTTTTGTTTGTTTGTTTGTTTTTTTAACGTCCCGTCGAGAATGTTTCATTCATATTGAGACGTTTATGATTTTGAAGGCGAAGCTATAAAAACTCGACCACGTAGGCCCTGTTTACAAAGGAGTAAATATATTGTAAATGTGATATGTACTATAGCTTTGGGTGATTTTAGTAACTTATTGCAAATTTGGTAAACATTATTATTTACATCAACTTGAATTTCAGTAAAAGGTAATGTAACTTTAAATATTCTCAGTTGACTTTACTTGACATATTAATTTTAACAAGTACGTAACGACTTATTCTAAATAAAATAATTTCTAATTTTTAAAGCTGTATTCATCCTAAGAAATCAAACTAACAAATAACTTTCAAATTAATTAGGATTTGAGAGAGAGAGAGAGAGAGGAGAGAGAGAGAGAGAGATGAGAGAGAGAGAGAGAGAGAGAGAGAGAATTGAGTTTTTCATTACCTTATTTTTCGTTAAAATTATATTAACAATTTAGTAGTACATATATAGTGTATATAAAATTGCAAACAATAGATAAATGAAAAGATAAATAAAAAAAACTATCCCTTCAGATTTTAACATATTCAATATACAGGTGTAAGGACACATTAACATTCACCCCAGGCCTCTTTATATTACCCCCCCCCCCCCCCCCCTACAAAAAACTAATTTACAAGATATATTTTACAAGATATATCTGCCCATCATTAAAGTTATCATTTCCAATGCTTCCATTCAGAAATAAATGAGATTAAAAACAAAAATGCATTACTATTATATACATTTCCAGATCAATTACTGAAGTTAGAAAGTGAATAAAGAACACGCTCAACGTGGGCACGATTGTCATTCTTAATGCCAGTGAATATAACACTCGCAATGTTTCGTTGTGTTGTTTATATATAGATTGCGTAATAAAAATATTATGTTTAAAAAATTGAGATGTGACAAAAGATTAAAAACTGTTAACTCTGCTCAGAATGAACTTGTAAATTAAAATATCTGCTTTAAACGAAACTTTTACTGGTATATTTAACCATGCGAACAAAGATATGACACGCACCTTGATTACATAACAAAGGATTGTGAGTTATTTATTTCTCGGATAACCAGACATATGGCACTTATATGCCCATTAGGAATACCTTAGTTAAGCATCCTAAACATTGAAAATGGAAAAATAAAACTTTTCAGCAGGAATCGTATTCATGGCCATTTAGATGTTGAAATGTCAAAATCTATTTTTACCAAATTAATGTTGTACGGAGTTCATATGAATGAATTTGTATTAAATTGTGTAACGTTAACAGTTTGATATTTGTACTAATTACACAGCTAGAATACGCACATAAATTCAAGGCTTACGGTGGTGTGACCGGTCAACAGGAGGTGCTTACTCCTACTAGACACCTGATCCCAACTCTGGTATGCGTTTGTCCTTCGATTAATTTTGTATTCTTTCTGATGTAACACGTGAACGATGCAAATTTTAATGTACCAGTTAAGAAATAAGAACAAACTTAGAAGAGTTAACAAATGCAAAATATGCCAAATACTGGAGACATATCCCGTTAAAAATCAAAGCTTCTTTCAGCTCTTCCAAGTCTGTTCTTATTTCGGATATCCAACATTTTTGACTTGACCATCACTGAAGAGATATTATTTGGCGAAATGCGCAAATAGTGCATCTAAATTGCTACGTTTATGTTTTACATTATAGCCACTGGGTCGATGCCTCTGCTGGTGGACTGTAAGTTTCCGATGAATTTCACCAGCCCAGTTGCTAAGTACTTCGGGACTAGCTTGAGATACGAATAATAAAAAATGCTGTGATAAAATTAAGAAATTTAAAAATTAAGGATAATCTCCCTCATGCATAGCTCTGATCCTTAGCCGAATTTGGTTGCAGTATTTGGTGTATTATGATTCTTTCAGCTTTTCCAAGTTTATTCTTATTTCGGATTTCGTACATTTTTGACTTAATCATCACAGATTAGACAATATCTATCGAAATACGCATCTGGTGCATCTAAATTGCTACCGTTTATGTTTTATATGCATCATATAACCGTGGTTTTAAGGACTAACAGATATTCTTTTGCGTTATCCCGTTTTTATGTGTTATCGGTCTAATTTAATAGTGCAATAAAGAAAGGGCGAATTGGTTCGTTGGTTAGCTGTCTTGCGTTCCGTCCAGCTTTTTGCACTTATATTGAGACGTCACCAGCTGTAGGTGAAGTACTACAGATTTAGGCCTATGCCTAAAGCTCAGGGCCGTAACAGTAAGAGTTTTTTTTTTAACGTGGCAA
This sequence comes from Ostrea denselamellosa, assembly GCA_024699665.1. NCBI lineage: Eukaryota > Metazoa > Mollusca > Bivalvia > Ostreida > Ostreidae > Ostrea > Ostrea denselamellosa. The sequence goes on along the minus strand of JAMZEH010000050.1, from coordinate 5,760,089 downwards.
CGCCTGCCGCGACACTGGACCTCCATTTTTAATGTCATATCCGAAAGACCCGTGATTCTCACTTCTAAATGCCGAGTGTTTGGCGAAGTAGAAGTCACTACCTATGTCAACGTCTTAATGTTGACATGGATAGGGCACGAGCGGGGCTCGAACTCACGACCTTCCGGTTACGAAGCAAACTTCCTACCATCGAGCTACCGCGACCAGTAACGAAAGGGTTAAAGTAATATCAAACAACTGTTTAATTATGTCACACAGCATCCCTCTCCAAAAAGACTGACAGTCGTCATCACATCCTTTTATTAGTTTAAGGTTCTGGGAAAATTTCAGTCCTATACAGAAATGTTCCTCAGTGAACTCCCCTCTATATGACGTCAGAACGTACATTTTGTGTATGATAACAAACATCTGATCAGTACGAACATGCATTTTACGTCAATTTCTTTTTGGGATTTCCTTCCACCATCATATAGGGAAGTGGAAACCAAACAGAGGTTCTGGAAGTGTCAGTATGTGGGTGTATATACAAATCAGTCATGGTTAAACAAGATTTACCCTTGATACAAAACTATCTACCCGATTTAAGATTTCAGAATGCTGCAAGCGAATATCCTAATATCATAAAAATGAATTATTAAATTTCTGATATTTGGTAGCCGAAGGCGACACCAATATGTTCATAGTACCTTGCGTTATTTCTACTGTACGTGTATATTTACTCAACTTCTTAGATTTTCTATAGCCATTATAACATCTGACACCTAAACAGTGATATTGTAAATAATCACATTTCATGTATCAATCTCCAGACTTGTAGCCAGCGATTCCTGGGAGAAAAACTTGTAGCCAGTGTTCGAAATTAGCGTCGGTCCATCGACCCTGCGCCGACGTACACATCAAAGGACCCATGAATAGTGTGAATTTATAGGTCCTTCACATAATTTTGGGTCGACGCGATTACCCGGAGAAAAACTTTACAACATGCGTTGGTTTATGCATTTCGATTACCTTGTTTATATCTATCCAGTATTTTGATTGGATTTGTTGAAAGAAATGAACCAATGAGTGTCTTTAAAAGATATTACGTATGATATTGATAAAACTAGCTATTGTGTTATGACATAAGCATATTTTTCATACGTCTCTAAACGGCATTTTAAATCAAAATCTAATTAATATTTAAAATACACATTATCATTTAAAACTGTATGTCTCTTATAATACTTAACTGCTTCATACTGTAAATACCTATGAATTGTGACAGACAGCCTTCGTGAAAAGAACTTATTTTAACCAACCCGGTCGGGAAAACAGTGTGGCGTTTTCTAAATACTTTGTATCATACTCCGAGTCTGATCATTCTGATGTAGATATTATAGCTGCAGCGGATGATCTTGGTGAATAATTATTTCCTACAGAATGATCTCAGTGAATAGCTATTTCCACATATATATCTTTCTCACATATATCGGCTCGAGCGAGAATTGAACCTACGCCTACTAGTTATGAGAGACATTGTGGCTTGATCGGGATGCTTTAAAGACTACGTCACGTCACGTCTCTCTCTCTCTCTCTCTCTCTCTCTCTCTCTCTCTCTCTCTCTCTCTCTCCACACACACACACACACACACACACACACACACACACACACATATATATATATATATATACATGTATATATATATGCATGCGTGGTCAAAAACGCGTACTAAATACATCATTTGAACAGAATTTGTAAGAATTATATATATATAGAGGGTATCTATATTGCGTGTTTTGATATATGCTTTATCCGACGAGTTGATATGGTGTATTTATTCGCGATACTTGCCGAGCGAATAAATACACCATCAACGAGTCGGATAAAGCATATATCAAAACACGCAATAATAGATATTCTATTTATCTCATATTTTATTACTTTGAAATGATCCCCAGTATAATAAAAACAGCTGATTGACTTTGTTTTCGATTCACGACTCTAACGTCGTGCTGATTGATTTTCTTGCGCGGGAGAAAATAGTGCGCTTATGATTGATTCACACATGTAATAAAGAGTATTTTCATTAAAGAAACCATAGATGAAAATTGTTTTATAAGCCTTTTTATTCTATAATTAATAATGATTTGCTATATATATATATATATATATATATATATATATATATATATCCAAAATAACAAATAGAGCGGAGTATTTTGTTTATAGACGTAGCACTGACCTACTGAGCATAGAAGTTGGATTTCGGCGAGTTTTTGAAATGAGCAGTTAATAGAAAGTTGAACAGTTTACATTGAAATGTACAAGTGTTCTTTGGATTAGGATTTTTATTCCCGTGGTTTTTTTTTGGATGTGATGGCGAGAAGAAGTCTTGCGATGCACTTTGGTAAGTAAAGATGTTTAGAGTTGTTGCTATGCAGACGATATTAGATAAATACGCACACAATTATTTATCAAAATAAATAATTTATTGATTTTTTATGTGCATTATGGTTTTACTATTGCTACAATTTTAAATCAATACGGGATAAATAGTGATAATCTTTATTCCATTCATTGATAGACATAAACACTGAAAATAGGTCATTCAAGCGGGGACAGTGTCAAAAGTAGTTCGGACCGGAAGTGCTTTATCAAACGCGAGTGTGATAAACCTATAGTTTATCAAGCTAGCAATATACACCACACATATGAGATAAATATATATATATATATATATATATATATATATATATATATATAAAGGGTGTTAAGAAAGTTCGTTCCATGATTTACAGCATGCCTAAAATTATTTATAAACAACCCATATACAAGTTTATATGTTTTTAATAACCAGACAGTCCACGTTTGTTTTTCAATACATTTTTAATTCTATTTGGCATTGAATGAATCAAAGAAATCAAATGTTTCTGAGATATCTCCCTCCATGCACGGTGAAGTCGGCGTCGTAATTGGCACATTGTCGTTGGGCGCGGATCCTTGTAGGCCTCGCTGTCCAGAATACTCCATAGCTTTTCGATGCAATTTAGGTCTGGGGAATTGCCTGGCCATTCTACTTTGGTAATAAAGTTTGGTAGATTATTTTCACGCCAATTCTGTGTTAGCAGGGCAGTGTGAGGGGTCGCTCCATCTTGAACAAATGTGGCGTGTCCTGGATATTGAAGTAACTTTCGTTCGTCGATCCTACCACTATTTTTCTGTCGATTTCGAGCAGGTTTTAGTTCTTTTTGAAGGATATTGTTCACATAATAATCAGCATTAATAGTTTTCCTGGCTGGAACAATGTGAAGTTTGGATAATCCCTGTACTCCTATCGCACCCCATACCATGACTTTAGCGCTCGACTTGACGCAGCTTACATCTGGAACCTCATCTGACTGGGACCCCCATACAACATCGTCCTGTCGGTTCGGAACATGAAACAAATATTTCGTAGATTCATCACTTAAGATGTAGTTGTCCCAGTCTTCAGCCGTCAAATGCTTGTGATCACGAGCAAATTTCAATCTCTTTTGCCTCTGTGTTTTCGTCAATAGTTGATTTCTCGGTCTTTTAAATGCCTTCCATTTTTTAACTTTTCGCAAATAATTAAAAACAGTTACATGACTCGCATTAAAGCCTGAGTTCTTAAGTTCCTTGCTGCATTTCCTTGTTGATTTTCCTCGTTTGTATTTTATGTTTTCCACTTTTCTCTTCACTACCCCTACTATCTTCGAAGGCCGGCCGGATCTCGGTTGATCGGATAGTTGTTTATTTTGCTCTCGCCTTCGCCTCCACTTTGTTACCCATCGCTCACTTTTACATAGCTGCTTAGCCACATCCTTCACACTTAATCCTGCATCTAATAAAGCCGAAGCTTGAGCTCGTTCATTAATTGTATCAACACTTGTACAGGACGTCTGCTTTTACACTGAACTCGGCATATTTATTTCATGACGTAATAGACACTTTGTTTACATCACACTATAGTAACACAAGAGAGTGCACGTAGGGAAGGATAACTGCTGACATAATGAAAAAAAGTCTATAGAGTTACCAGAAAAAATTTGAAACAAAAACATGCCGTTTTTCTATTTAATTTTTCAAATTTACAAACGGAACGAACTTTCTTAACACCCTTTATATATATATATATATATACAATAAATGTGAATTATATGAGAAAGTCGTACCATAAACTGTAGACAGTCGTAAAACCAATAAAATGAAACCCGTCTGTAACATAACGGAAGTGGAATGAGATTTAAAGTAGGAAGTCAATGTTGACTGAATTCCTCCAAAATTAACTCGATAGCTTTGATTCGTTTTAGTTAGCAATAACGTTAAGGATATTTATTGGATCATATTAAATTCAATCATTTTATTGCAAAAATGTTAAATACACCATGACGATTTATCGTGCATGATAGAATTAAAACTAACTAAATGCAGGGGAATATTATTTGTGATATCCAAAGGTAATGTATAGGGAAATTAAAATATTTTTTTGAAAATGTGAAGAAAAAACCCGGAAGATATATTATTCACAGAGGTTCATTAAAAAAAAAAGTGTTTTAAAATGAATTATCACTCAGCGGTATTGTTTCCAGGTTCATAACGCATATTCTGAAAAAAAACCCGATAAGAACACGTAGTACAAGTTAATAGCAAGGAAATTATGTAGGGTCACGTGAGGTTAGCACTTGCTGACATAGATACAAATCTTTACTACAACGTTTTGCAACCCTATCACATGTATCACTGTTTCATTTGTTGTTGTTATGTAGTGACATCAATGTCATGATGTAATTAACATCTTTACCATTGAATAACTCCAGTTAATATGAGATATAATTATCCTTAATTGTATTTGAAGTCAGGATATAAAAACCGTTTGTCATTCATAAGAATAATAAAAGTAAGTCCTAAGATTGAAATGTCGGTTTTGCCATCACGTTGATATGCTTATCTCTAGATCTTATTTTTTCCGCTCAAGAACATTTTCTGACGATGTAAAAAGGCTGGAAATGATCGCCTTGTACAGAAAGGTGAAAGGGAAGTAATTAAAATATAAGGTTATTATAGTTGTGTGATAAAAAGCACCTTGCATCCGTGCTGTTGGCGTATGGAATTTATGAAATTCTTTACAAGATTTCGCCATAGCTCGGGAAATAATAAATCTAGCAACTCATTTGATAAATATCATATGCCATAAGCACTATTAAAATCCTTTATATCTTCCGCATTTGCGCATCAAATATTGTTGATTTTAATGACACTGTCTCTGTTTTTTTTTTTTTTTAAATAATGGACACCGAATACATGTTTTACAAAAAAAAAATATAACATATGATATATATATATCTTATTTCAGACGTCTATTTCTCAATTATGTGCAATACAATGAGTACAAATTTTGAACAGTTATACCAGGAAGAGATGCCACATTTTAACATAGGAGGAAGTTTACAAGTTCCTTAAACTTTATATCAAGTTCACTGGGATATATCGAATGAATGAAAATGATCGTTTTTTTATTTTTTGGTTTTCTGGGTTTTTTTTTTTGGTTTTTTGTTTTTATTATTTTTATTTATTTATTCATTTATTTATTTTTTGATAGATAAAACGTCTATGTCGATAGAATGTGATAGAAATGTGATAAAAAGCAAAAACGTTCAAATAAAAAATGTTGGAAATCCGAAGTAAGAACAAACTTGGAAGAACTGACAGAATCAAAAAGATACCACAAATACTGGAGCGAAATCCGACTAAAGACCAAAGCTATGCAGGGGGGGGGGGGGGGGGGGGGTAGTTCTTAATTTTGAAAGGAATTTCTCATTTTTTTCAAAGCAAATTTATATCCGTTTCTTCATGCTAGTATCGAATCACTTAATTGATATCCATGTAATACCATAGATGCGGATTTGTACACTGTTTTGTGGATAACTGAATGATGAGAGTAGAAATATTTGTTGGTAGAATATTCTAACTTATGTTCAGTTTTAGTTTTGATAATCAGATGTTTGCAAAATTCCACCAAAATTTCAATTAATATTATTCATTTTAAAGATATATTCATCAAAGATAGTGATATTTACACAAGAGTAGTGTCCTGATCATGGTATTATACTAATGATCGACTAAGTCAATTGTATCGATAATAATAGGACCCCCGCCCTCAAAACAAAGAATAACGAACAGCCATCAATCTTCAAAAAATACAGATTCAAGGATAGGGTAATAATGCTTCTTAAATGTATCAGCGTGAGGTCAGATGGCCAGGAGGATCAGGCACCCTGGCGATGAACCATTTCAATTGTTTTATCTTTATTCCGAGAAACGTATGAATTATTTCGTGCAAAAGAATATTATCTTTTATACACTGAACTACTTCAAATATATAGACCCACATCAATAGACACCATTAAGAGTCTGTATTTAGTATGCACAGAATACTTCAGCAAATTCATTAAACAGGATACATACCTTCGTGTCAGTGAGAAAAGGTTGACTTGAAGATGAGACGCAATTTGTTTTTTTTTCTTCAAAATAATTTTATTATATTTTACTTATCACTTGACCTGTTGTTTTTTTTATTATCATTCTGAGGCAGAATTTATTCAATAGCGTCTTATTGAATATATTCAATAGCGTTTACATGAAAAGAAGAAAAATAATTTATACTGGGACACAGCTGCAAGGTTATAACACGCTCAAAAAAGAAAAGAAAAAAAAAAGACCACATTACACCTATTTTAGAGGATCTCAACTGGCTCCCAATTGCATATAGAATTCAATATAAGATCCTTCTTCATACTTTCAGATCTCTCAACAACCTATCTCCAGTTTACATAAAGGAGATCCTTAAAGTTTACCATCCTACACAATCATTAAAATCCGAATCGCTGCATCTTCTCCAAGTACCTCGGACACGTACAAAACATTGACGCTTGGATAAGGCCGCATCGAGTCTGTGGAACTCTTTGCATTTTAAACTCAGACAGTGTACTTCACTGTCAAGTTTTAAAGTTAGTCACAAAACGTATCTTTTTAGATTAGCTTTTAATTTGTGATTGTTTTACTGATTTAATTTACAAATGAATTACTTTAATAAAAAAAACCCTGTAGTTTAGTATTATGATCATATCTTTATTCCTAAAGTTTGTTTTTAATTGTTTTATATGTTATTATGCATGGTAATCATTTCATTGCATAAAGCGCTAAATTTTATTCTATTCATCGATTCAATATATCTGTTTCAAGGGGAACATGAAACAAAAGAAACACCATGGGCTTTCAAGTCAAACTTGAATATTCCATTCGCCATTAACATTATCGGCAAACTTATTTTATAGCAAATGGGATGACTTCAGCCTCCCCATCATATCTATATATCAAAATTACATGGGTATGATTTTATCTATAATGAAGATAGGTATTGATTGATTTTTTATATATTGTTTAACATCCCGCTTGAAAATTTTTCACTCATAAGAGTCGAGGAATGAGATGGACGAATTTCTGGAGATTAGGTGCTCATGGGCCATATCTGTGGCCTGATCATTTTCAAAGATTTCCCCTATCTATTTGCAAGTAAATTTTGATCTCGTATATTGGTACCACCTTATCCCCATGTACCATAATTTTGTTACGTGCTAATCGATGCTATCTCAGGAAGCTGCCATGCAAATTTCTGCGTTTCTGTCCTACTAATCCTTCAGTACATTTTGAAACATGTTTACCTATATATTTGAACGTAAAATGTCGATCTAGTATTGTTGTCCCAATCTACCCTCGGGGGCCTTGATTTTCATACATTTAAATTTCCGCAATGCCAGGAAGCATCCATGTAAATTTCTATTTCTTAGTGATTCTTGAGAAATTATTTAAATATTTGTACCTATATAATGGGTACATCTTTGATCATATTGTGACTCCATACTTGGGTCATGGTTTAACAAACTTGAATGCGCATTATGGCGAGAAGCCCTCATGCGATTTTGAACTATATTGGCACAGTCGTTCTTGATACAGACCCAGAAGCGTACTACTACATCACTTGCACGGAACAAGACGAAATGATTCTACAGCGTCGTGCCAAAAGTATTCGCGGAAAAATGGCCGACGTCAAATGAGAGTTATCTCGCTTAGCATTACAAACTCGCCGTTTTGGATAAAATAATGAAGTACACATACATTTAATACTTTGTAAGGTGTCCCTTAGAACGAATGCATGCACGAACTCTTCGTGGTAAGGACTGATCTGATAAAGGTTCCTGATGTATTCTACGGAGAAGTTCTGCCAAATATCTAGAATAGCTTCGAACAGCTGATCTGGGTTTGCTATATCGCCAGTCCGATTTTGTAAATCTCTCTTTACCCGATGCCAACAGTTTTCAATAATGTTTATGTCTGGTTATTGGGCTGGCCAAATCATTCCACGAATGTTGTTTTCGTGCTTGTATCTCTCTACAACGCGATGCACGGGGGCATTGTCATCCTGAAAGGTGTACGAATTATCGGGGAAATGACGGGCAATTACAGGCCAAAGTTGATCATCAAATATAGAAATATATTTCTCAGCATTTAGATTGCCGTTTGCCTTGCACAGAGTACCAGGGCCATACCAGGTGATACATCCCCAGACCATTACGGATACCTTGGGCTTGAATTCTGGAAACATACACTCCGGTTTGTAAGCTTCATGAGCGGATCGCCACACATAAACTCTATTATTTTGACCTATAACAACTTGTGACTCGTCACTGAAGATAATAATTCGCCAATATTGGTTTACAGTTAATCTTCGTTTTTTCAAGCACCATGCAAGTCTCTTTTTTTCTGTTGACCTCTTTCACAACCATGCGTTTCCTAACAACTCTCCGATAAATCTGACCCGCTGCACAGTCCACTTACTGACATTAACTAAATCATTTCCGACATTGAATTCATTGGGATATCCTTCAACACTTCCTTTGCTCCGTTTCACCAACCGCAACAACCTTGTTTCCCCACTTTTTTCGGCCGCCCCATTTATTTTGCCTTCAAGAAGCTACCTCGTATTCGGAAACTCTTCAAAATAGATCCATCATCTTTCAATTTCACAATCACTTCTTTCTTGTCAGGTGACAATTCTTTTGACTTCCGACCCATCTTTGTTGACATTACAATTCAGCAGCACAATTTTAATACAGCAGACGATTCTCATACGTCACTCATCCGGGGATTATTACTAATTTCAGGGATTGTCTCGAAGTTAACTTTCGTTTTCTATTGACTTGATAACGATCAATTTTCTATTTGAAGGGCAACAACTCTCGCACCGCGACGGCCATTTTCCGCGAATACTTTTGGCACGACGCTGTAGCACGGGACGCTGAACGATCTGCAAGGAACGAAACGATTTTTGCACGGAACGCTGAATGTGTTGCACGAAATGGCTTGCAGGGATGCTTCCCACTTCTTGAATGGTCTGCATATTTAGTCTAATGGTTTGCACGCTACGATATTCGGGTCTTTACGGTGCAACTAATCACTATATATATATATATATATATATATATATATATATATATATATATATATAACCGGTCGCTGTAGCTCAGTGGTTACAGCGTTCGCGTCGTAACCGGGGGGTCGTGAGTTCGAGTCCCGTTCGTGCCATGGCTGCGTCAAACCTCAGACGAAAAATAGGTAGTGATGCTCCTTCGGCAAACGCTTGGTCTCTCGGATATGACCTTAAAATCGGATGTCCCGTGTCACGGTAGGCGTTGGCACGTTGGCAAGTTAAAGAACCCTGACCGTTATAGCCCTCAGCGCTAAGCATAGGTCTAAATTTGTGGTACTTTTTTGTAGGTGCAGGAGAGACCTCAGATATAATGTACTCGGGAAGAGTCCACCGATCTTCCGAAAGTAAACTGGCAAACTTTCTTACATATATCAGCGCGAGCGAGAATCGAATCCGCGCCGAGTAGAGGTGAGAGGTCTTGTGGTTTTGAGCGCAATGTTCTAACCACTCCGCCACGGAGGCCCCTTTTTCATAATTAGTTTCATTCCTAATGTATATATATATATATATATATATATATATATATATATATATATATATACATTTGATGAAATTGTAGTCAAGATAAAGCAGAAGATGCTTTTTAAAAATGAATATTATACATGTTCGACATGATGTTGTTTTTGTTTTAACATTTTGTAAGGAGAAACCCGGCGGCATAATGTTTCACTCGACGACACAACCTTCATTCATGCTGTTCACATCTTTAAAATAGAAAAAAAAATACTATGTGAAAAAAGTTACTATAGCAATGTAAAGTTCTAGAAAATGTGACATTTAAAATATGTACACTCTGAATTTTGATGGAGAAAATTAAAATTCGTAGTGCACCTTGTATGTCAACATCCAATGCAATGTGACGTGCTAAAGTAGACGAAGATAATGATTTTCCACTAAAATGTTAGTTTTCTATACTCAACATTTATTATTTTTATAAAATGCTAATGTAATTTTGTTGAAAACTTTAACGCTACAAATTCTCGTATTTTTCCCATGCATTTCCTCCGAAGGTATATAGTGAAGATTACCGCAGCTGACAGTGATCACAAAACTGCAGTTGCAGGGATTGTAAATTCAAAATTTTTCTTAATAATCCAATATTTCAAAAAAAAAAAAAAAAAATCAGTGAACATTACTGCAGATTACCGCTTGGTCAAACTTTTTTCTTTGAACACAATTTTATGACCAACAATGAGTGGGGGTAGGGATGTATATTATATACAGGTGTGCATTATATTCGGCAAAATGCGATATTATATTTTATGTCATTTTTTGGGATGAAGTAAATTTAGATTTTCTAAAAAATAAATCTTATAAAATAAACAAAGAAAGAACAATTAAAATAAAAACATTTTGATCAAAACTAGTAATATACACGAGTGGTTTCATACTCGTATATTGTACTAATGAACGATTAATTCAACTGTATCAGTGATATAGAACCAAAATATTTCAAAAACAAATATTTAGATTAAAAAAGAAAACAATTATTATTTTCCCCATCTTTTATTCAATACAATTTTATTACCCTTCAATTAGTCATCAGTATCGCCTGTCCCGTTTTTCTATTCTTCGGAGGCAAGATTTATTCAAAAGCGTTTACACGAAAAGAAGAAAAGAATGTTTTGCTTTGGCCTTTAATTCGACAGTCAAACGCAATGACGACATTTAACCTATCCCCAATGTTCAGTTCCACTCAAATTTCAATTTACTAGATTTTTATCACAGTGAACAGGAAATAAATGATATTACGTAGTCTTTCATATCCCTTTCATCTATGGATATTTAGTTGACCGTAGACAATGTCGGCAAATTAAGAACTCAAATTATGAGATGATGTCAGCTTCTTCAAACGCTAACTTCCCGTATTTAAATATCAATATTCCATTATGCCGTGGACAGTCAAAGCGGAAGATATCAGGGAACTTCCCTCTGAAGATTGGGATGTCCATATCCTTTTTTATAATGATGAAAAAGCACACACAATTAAGGATTTTTGAAGCTTGTTTATGTTTCAAAGTATTATCAGTTTCAAGGTAGCAGGCGGCAGTTTCGCACGAAAGTACTGGTAAAATTTATTTAAACATGAGGTGCCCTATATTTGAAGTGATATTTGGTCTGGAATTACAAGTGTTAAAAATGTATGCTATAAGTTTTGCCGGTGTAGCAGAGTGTGTAATGACAAAACAAATGCAGATAGGTGTCACTATGATGCCTAAAAGGGGGCGGGCGGTTGCAAATATTGAAGAAATTCAAGATAAAACGAACAAGTTTAGTGAAAATTCTGTAACTCTGAGGGGATGTGAAATACTGTCGATCGGTCACTCCCACTGTGTCCCCTATCTTTATCAGGTAAACAAATTAAGCCGTATTCAAAATGTGTGTAAAGGGTGGTCTAACAATTTGTAGCAAAGACATCAGCCAGTATTTGGCCAAATGACAAATTGTATGTAGAATTTAGTATGGTGAACGAAAGTAAATAATTGACAACAGGAGCTACAATACAAGAAAATTCTAGTACTGATCTCATGTTAACTAAGTGACATTATGTGTGAATTGTAAAGAAAATATGATGTTTGTGTTATGGACTATACGTCTGTTCTTCATTCTGGTAGCAGTTTAAAATCATGCGTTTGTTGCTTATAATCCACCTCATTATCTGAAGCCCCCTGATATGCAGAGTTGGAATCGCCATATGTATGTAAAATACAGGATTGCTTTTTTTGCAGGAAACGCTATAATAAGACATTTTTAGCATACCCTATTATCATAAACTCTTTTCTGGAGTTACTATTCCTTCACTGTCCTTCAACGATCATGTACGTGAAAATCAAATGTTTGAGAAAGCATTCCTCTTAAGATCGAAGAGTGAGCCTATCTACAATATAGGTTATCTCCCTTTATGACATTAATGAAGTCATCTGTGTGATTGTACCATCCTACAAGGTTTCTGATCTCCATGCCAGTGGTATGCATCGTATTTGACAACCAGGTGATTTTTTTTTCTCTGGGGTGCACAAAACTACTAAAATAATACTTCGCTATATTGTTTCTTTATCATGAAGTTTGATACAGTATATAATACTGACATGGAATTACCATAAATAGCTGCACATTAGATCCCAGTTCCTTTTTTTTATTAGAGATAGTGAATACGCGCCTAATGATGTTCACGATAGAGCTGTTAACGTTAATGCCCAGCGCAAACTGATAGTTATATTTAGATAATCGAAAAGGGAGAATTGGGAAGGATCCATGTTAAAATGTATAATGGCCTTTTCATCATGTCGGGTGTAGGATTATAACAGCATGAAGAACTTCGAATGTTTTGGTATCGATAAAAAACATGGGATATGCATGTTTAAGGACGGATGTCCTCTTTTCTATAATTGTTGATTATGTTAAGAAAGCAAGCCAAAAATCCGAAAAATCCTAAACCTCTTTAGGATATCAGCTATTTTTACACACAATTATTACCGGGTATTGAATCGATAGCATGGGATTCATTGCAATCAACATTTTCGTAATTGACATTTAACTGTATAGGTTATGATAAAAACAGTATAACCAAAATAATAATAATAATGAAAGTTGATTCCATGGCCAATTATTAGTCAAACACAAAATGCTTAAGTATGTAATGTGTCAAAATACTAAAAGTATATAATATCTGCATACACTAATGAAAAATTCTCAAAAAGGGCACATATATCAAATGTCAATCAGACTCAGCGTAGCTTCCGTCTCGTCATGTCAAGAAATTATATATATATATCTAAACCATCCATGACTTATATCGATTTATATTCAGACAAGAACGCTACTAATTCAATAACGTCTTACTGAAGTGCGATGTTTAGATCTAATTATAGAATAACTGCACAATGAAAAAAAATATTTGCGTCCAAAAAATTGAATTGCATTTCAAAGAACAAACACAAAAGTCATGTACGAAATTTCTCTGTTTTCAATCTTCATGTGGCATGTACAAACTAAGGGTAATATGAAAAACACGCACTAAAAGTAACCAAATAAAATTTCACAAAACCACAGCTTACATACAGCTTTCTTTCACTTTTCTAAACCTGTGCAAATTTCGTGCAACATGTGGTTATAAAGAGTGTTTTCACTAACATAATATCAAAATACTAGTATATTAGGTATTTACAAAATAATCTCACTTCTGTAATGTGCCAATGCGGAATTAACTCCTTATCAAATATAAGGACATAAGGAAATGAAATGAATTGAAATATTTTGCTTCATCGTTCCAAAATAAATGTGAAATCGATTTCTGAGAGAGAAAATAAGGTAGAGAGACATTTCAACAATTCCCAACAATAACACTGAAATAAAGTTGGCTCCAAAATCACACAAAGAGAGAGAGAGAGAGAGAGAGAGAGAGAGAGAGAGAGAGAGAGAGAGAGAGAGAGATTTTATATATTGTTTAACATCCCGCTCGAGAATCTCTCACTCATATGGAGACGCCACCATTACCGGTGAAGAGCTGCAGAATTTAGGCCTATGCTCGGCGTTTATGGCCTTTGAGCAGGGGGGATCTTTAACGTTGCTGTGACACAGGGCTCTGTGTTTGCGGTCTCATTCGAAGAACCGCCCCATTTAGTTCCCTCTTACGACAAGCTATATATATATATATATATATATATATATATATATATATATATATACATATTGTCCTGTACCTTTTATCACCAGTTACCATATCGTATTTACCATTGCTTACGACCATTCAAAGCGAAAGTACAATTTGAATTGATATCCGTTTCTTTGTTTACATTCGAGTATGAAATAATATGCGATAATCGTAGCTTTAAATTCCCTAGATAGTTACTAATTGCTACTATTATTGGTAAAGTATTGGTTCATTAGCTGTATTTTAGATATACACAGTCAATGTAATGTCTATATACCTGTTTTCCCTCCATGTTTAATTTCGTTCGATTTAGACGTAGCGCGTGCGATGTCATTTATAAAACGCTTGCTTAATGCTTGTGTAGTAAAACCATAAACAGTACCAATTTCGAGGCACCAGATGTAAGTATAAAACCGAGGCTCTCTGAAGTAGAGGCTCGTCTGCGACGTTTCCCAGAAGAAGCAACATCAACAGCAATTTCTCCAGCCATCGAAGGCACAAAAGGCGATTGCTCGTTAATTTTAACTTGATGGATATTTACACTTTCTCTAGCACCGAAACCTAATCTATTTAGTATATTGAATCGAAAATTCCGGGTGCCCCTTCGCTTCCGTATTAAGTCGTTACCTTAGTTACTCGTGTACCATCTATTTCTAAGTGATTTAAAGTTTATTATAAGCCTTTTGTATGATATTAATGCGTAATGTCCCATTCCCTTGTGGATATAGTGTCTTATTTACCAATTAATTATATTCAGCCATTTCCAGGACAAACCTTTTCCTTCGCAGTCCATTACTAGGGCTAATTATTTTACCTGTTGCCCATTATTTACCTACTGTTCCTTACCAGGACATTGCTTGTCTGTCGTCCATGACCATGACACAATTAGCCATTGAGTGTTTATCAGCCGTACAGACATCTATAACGTTCATCCAGAGCGACGAGGATGTGAAATACTGCGTTATAATTTTATAAAGTTTTTCGCATAATAAATCCATGTATAATTAAAGAAGAGGACTTGGTTATTTCGTCAGACTAATTAAAGGTACAGAAATAAGATGTTAGTAACGCATTGCTGGTAAATGGTTAATTAAACGTCTCTACACTTGTCGCTAATTGCTCAAGCACAACTGTTCACACACACACACACACACACACATATATATATATATATATATATATATATATATATATATGTGTGTGTGTGTGTGTGTGTGTGTGTGTGTGTGTATGTGTGTGTGTGTGTGTGTGATTCTCTATACTGTTCCAATATATATACAGGGTGTTTCACAATATATGTCACACATCTAAATGAGTGTTTTCACAATGTCAGGTGGAGTATCAAAGAAACTTTAATACCTTAGATAAGCATACGTACATGAAATTATGACATTGCAAAATATCGGGAAAATATGAAGTCACTGATGACGTCGTAATTGATGTCATAATTTGAGGTGTTTTCAAAATGAATTATAACTTGCAACAAAAAGCTGGAATTGTAAAACTGTATTACAAACATAAATATCCTTAAATTGTGCAGAATGTGTTGAAGAAACAGTATCCAGACAACAAAGTGATGTCTAGATTCCAGATATTAAGGGTAGTTAAGAAGTTTGAACGAAAAGGCAGTGTAAAGGACAAAAGACACTTAGATCCTGGCCCTCCTAAAAAATCAAGGCGTGGTGAAAACATTGACAGAGTGAGGTCTATCATTGAGGAAACACCAAGAAAGTCAGTCAGATCAGTGTTTAGGGAGATGGAGTGTGACAACTGACATTAAGAGTCGATTAGATCTTGCAATGTGGATTGAAAGGCAGAGCCGGAATTGGCGGACAGCATACGGTTTTCAGACGAGGCACAATTTTATTTAAACACGTCTGTAAATAAACAAAACATGCGCTTTGGGGGTTCTGATAAACCAAATTTTTATGAGGAAAAACCTTTGCATGCGGACAAAATCACTGTTTGGGCTGCACTTTCGTCAACAGGAATCATTGGTCCTTATTTTTTTGAAGATTCGGATAATGTGTTAGTGTAAACGCAGAACGATACCTAAATTTACTGAAAAGGAAATTTTTACCAGCTCTTCAACGGAAAACAACCAACTTCTCAAGTGTTTGGTATCAACAAGATGGAGCTACTCCACACACAGCTACAAGAGTGCTTGAGTGGTTAGACGACACATTTTCAGGACGATATCTTTCACACAGAACAGCAGTGATCAGAAATTTCCGCACACGTGTCTCTAAAGTTATTCAGGAAAAGGATAAACATTTACAGCATATCATTTGAGGTAATCGTTGCCACGGAAACGGAAATGGAGTGTGTTTGATATCCGTGACTTAAAAAATTAATTTAGGATACCTGTTGATTAAAATGATACATAAATTGTATATGTAGCGTGTGTAGTTATAATTCTTTCTGCCTTTAAATATGTGACATATATTGTGAAACACCCTGTATATATATATATATATATATATATATATATATATATATATATATATATACGTGTGTGTGTGTGTGTGTGTGTGTGTGTGTGTGTGTGATTCTCTATACTTGTTATCGAGCATATTGCGCTAGCTTGAATTAATCAATTCTATAGGCTAGGATACGTATATTTTAGTGACTTCGCTATCCTAGATATCGCAGTGCATAATAAGACAAGTGGAATATATGAGAATATAAATCTACGTATGTTCTGACACACAAACAAAATCGAATATAGTCAAATGTTTCCAGTGACAAAAATCGGCCCATCCCAAATTTCACAGTTTCGGAATCCACTCCGCTAAAATTCACATCCACCACTACAGGTCAACGCTTTACTAATTACTGTAAATGTTGTCGGTTGAGTTTTGAATGTGGTCAGAAACTGCTTTGACGACCAGGCTGTACTCATCCTGAAAGAATCACATGACACAATTCGTGAGACGATGAAGTTGCACAACATATCGCATAATGGCTTGCAAAGCGACAAAACAAACTTACAAGGTTTGCGCAAAATTCTGGTCTTCTGATGTGAAGCTGTCGTACCGCTGTAAACACGTCTACGGTATCATCTAAGGAGATCTGCTGAATCACGTTGTGGACAGCACAGAAAACACCACACAGGGAAGCACCATCACTGGATTAAAATAAAACAAGAAAGTCAACAGTGAACTTCTTACCGAAACGAAGTCTATACTTTGGAACGCTTACCCGAAATACCTGCCTCGAAAATAATGTATGTATATGTGTGTGTGTGTGTGTGTGTGTGTGTGTGTGTGTGTGGATGCATGCATGCATGCATGTATGTATGTATGAATCTATTTATGCACGTATATTTTTCTCATTTGCTTTTTGTAGGTATATTCTCTCTCATGTGGAATTGACAAAGCGTTCTCTCCAGCAGCGATTCATGAGGACGTAATTAAATTGAAAGGAAAAAAAATATCCACATCAAATGGACTTTAAAAAATGAATTAATAAACATTATTTAAGTAAAATATAGATCACTTAAATAACAAACACCATTGTGATACAAGATTTGTTTTCTTTTACTTCGTAAGAAAAGTTTCTAGTGATCAACCAGTTTTTGTCAATTCTCGTTCCATTCGTGCAATCGCGACTTTATATCCCGAGTCGTACGCTCAGTGTGGCATTTTACTGTAAACTCGCTTAGACGTTACTCTATCTATCTATTTATCTATATATTCTATCTATCGCTATCTCTCTCTATCTGTCTACCGCTATCTCTATCTATCACTATATCTATCTATCTATCTATCTATCTATTTATTTATTTATCTATCTATCTATTTATAAATATATCAATTAATATATCTATCTATCTATATATTTATCTATTTATCAATCAATCGATCTACCCATTTATCTATCTATCAGGAATAGTGTTCAGGTGAAATTAACAAATGTAGGAGGACATATATGATTGGATACACGGGTTCTGTTTTTTTATTTTTGTTTTTGCTTTTGTTTTTTGCTTGCTTGTTTTTTGTTGTTTTTTTTTTTTTTGTTTTTGTTTTGTATTTTTGTTTTTTTGTTTTTTTTGTTTTACTTCTTGGGAGAAGTGTCTAAAGGATAAAGATTCACATGGATTAATAGCGTATGTTTATCAATCTACCTATCTTTATGTATCTATCTATCTATCTTTATCTCTCTCTCTCTCTGTATATATATATATATATATATATATATATATATATATATATATATAAAGAAGATGTAAGAAAAACATCCAATGTGACCGACACGTCACTGTAATAAAAGATCATTTTAATTCAACTAAAATTAGGTAACGCGAAATAACAACAAAAAGAGACAGAAAAAAGAGAGAAAGAAACGATGTAGGTGTGAACTACTGTTCAATCGATTGTAAAAATGGTATATCCAATATAAAGTTCTAGTGAATTATATAGGGACTATTATGATAGACACCTGCTAACGATTGTGATAGGATGTTCTGTATTCACACTCAGGGCAGCGGCCACCAGACTGCGGAGTTGAGAAGTATCTTGAGAAGAGCCAGGTGTCGTCATACTGATTCTGGGTTCGATGATTGTTACTGGGTGAGTTTCGTCTTCACTCTGGAAAAATAATTTCACTTTTATCCCTAGAGAAAATTTCTTTGTTCATTTTTTTATGTTTGCTTTCCTTTGATCTTGTATTTAGTATATGTGGTTTTGAAAGACAAGACCGCGTGTACTGTAGAATGTTTTGAATAAGTTTGAAGCTATTTGTCGGCATTTGGATCAACAACATGCACAGGTAAATGTATGCTATTTTTATGACAGATATAATTCTACGGATTATCCTACAGCAAAAATATCAGACATGCAAAAAGGTTGTTGGGGATAGAATGACTTTTGTTATGTTCCTCTGTATATATATAGTATAACGTACCATGCGAGTGCTCATAAAATAACTCTCATAGGATAATTTATGTAGCGTGTATTCTCTTGAACAATCTTTTCAAAGGATTACGATAAATTAAGACCCTACGTTTACCTATATTGCAAAACTACTTAATCATCAAATGTAGATGAGTGTAATTCCGGAGAATATCACGCATTTTGATTTTTGATTTGGATATTTAATGAATGACAGAACACAAGACGACTTTAAATAAAATATCTTATATGACGCATGTCTTTAGTACAGTATAATCTGTTATATGACGTATGTTTTTAGTATAGCATAATCTGTTATATGACGCATGCCTTTGGTACCGTCTAATCTGTTATATGACGCATGTCTTTAGTACCGTCTAATCTATTATATGACGCATGACTTTAGTATCGTCGATCTGTTATATGACGCATGTCTTTAGTACCGTCTAATCTGTTATATGACGCATGTCTTTGGTACCATCTAATCTGTTATATGACGCATGTCTTTAGTACCGTCTAATCTGTTATATGACGCATGTCTTTGGTACCATCTAATCTGTTATATGACGCATGTCTTTAGTACCGTCTAATCTGTGATATGACGCATGTCTTTAGTACAGTATAATCTGTTATATGACGCCTGTCTTTAGTACCGTCTAATCTGTTATATGACGCATGCCTTTGGTACCGTCTAATCTGTTATATGAAGCATGTCTTTAGTACAGTATAATCTGTTATATGACGCATGTCTTTGGTACCGTCAATCTGTTATATGACGCATGTCTTTAGTACAGTATAATCTGTTATATGACGCATGTCTTTGGTACCGTCTAATTTGTTATATGACGCATGTCTTTAGTACCGTCAATCTGTTATATGACGCAAGTCCTTAGTACAGTATAATCTGTTATATGACGCCTGTCTTTAGTACAGTATAATCTGTTATATGACGCATGCCTTTGGTACCATGTAATTTGTTATATGACGCTTGTCTTTGGTACCATGTAATCTGTTATATGACGCTTGTCTTTAGTACCGTCTAATCTGTGATATGACGCATGTCTTTAGTACAGTATAATCTGTTATATGACGCCTGTCTTTAGTACAGTCTAATCTGTTATATGACGCATGCCTTTGGTACCGTCTAATCTGTTATATGACGCATGTCTTTAGTACAGTATAATCTGTTATATGACGCATGTCTTTGGTACCGTCTAATTTGTTATATGACGCATGTCTTTAGTACCGTCAATCTGTTATACGACGCATGCCTTTAGTATCGTCTAATCTGTTATATGACGCATGTCTTTAGTACCGTCTAATCTGTTATATGACGCATGTCTTTAGTACAGACTAATCTGTTATATGACGCATGTCTTTAGTACAGACTAATCTGTTATATGACGCATGTCTTTAGTACCGTCTAATCTGTTATATGACGCATGTCTTTAGTACAGACTAATCTGTTATATGATGCATGTCTTTAGTACAGACTAATCTGTTATATGACGCATGTCTTTAGTACCGTCTAATCTGTTATATGACGGATGTCTTTAGTGTCGTCAATCTGTTATATGACGCATGTCTTTAGTATCGTCTAATCTGTTATATGACGCATGTCTTTAGTACCGTCTAATCTGTTATATGACGCATGTCTTTAGTACAGTATAATCGGTTATATGACGCATGTCTTTAGTACCGTCTAATCTGTTATATGATGCATGTCTTTAGTACCGTCAATATGTTATATGACGCATGTCTTTAGTGCCGTCTAATCTGTTATATGACGCATGTCTTTAGTGCCGTCTAATCTGTTATATGACGCATGTCTTTAGTGCCGTCTAATCTGTTATATGACGCATGTCTTTAGTACCAGGTAATCTGCCTTTCTTAGGTTAGAGTTGATATAATCATCGCTCATTAGAATTGAATGATTGGTTCAAGTAATTTTAGCCTCCATTACGTCACTGCCTTGTGAGTAAGATAATATTGGTAGATAATACCTGTTCACATACATGTAGTGAAACATATATATATATATATAATTAGATTTTACTATGCTTAAACAAGAGAACATGAAATATAAAATATCATTGTAACTGAAATAATATACACACATGGAGGATGTGGATAGAACTTCTGATGACGTCAGATCCGGATTTTGATTGATAGTGGACCGTGTACGGGGAGAGGGACCTCGAGAAGGAGGGGTGTGGTAACCAAGCCGCAGCCTGAAAACAAGAAAGAGGACATACTTCAATGTGTAACGTAAGATAGGAGCGCCATAAAACATTTTAAACACTGCATTGTTTTCCATGCAATTTATTGAATACACACAAACAAAATTATATATTCATGTTTACATTATAATATATACGAGAATTTTTAGATATAGCAAGACAAAACCTAACACAATGAATGCATTTTCAGTATCTCAAAATCGTATAAGATTATATTTGCTTTGGTTTCAAAAACTCCACTACAAGATCACATACCGATTCAATGTCGTTCAGAGGATTCATGCTGATTACTGTGTCAGATTCGTGGTCAACCAGAAGACGTAGTAAGTCTACAGCATCCTCTGTCCGTGGGAACTCTGTCACTATGAACGCTTTACTGTTTGTATACGACTGCAGCAAATAAAGCGTGAGTTTTCGTCAAATCGTTCACATTGTCAGATTTCTTTAGAGCTATTTCTGTTCACTATCAAGTGATTTCAACTAATTTAAAGAAATATTAATAGTGCAACAGAGAATTTTTATGATACAATTCATTTACTCAGTTTTAGAAATACATAAACGATTTCAACAGCAGGACCTGATCCGACCCATAAAGCGATTATGTTTTCAGATGATATAACCAAAAAATGTTATAAATGATTTTATTCCTTGTGTTATTGTGACACACGTCATAGTTATTAAACTGAAAAAAAAATCTTAGCTTAAATCCAAACAGCTAGAATAAGACCGTTGTATTTGCTTTTGATATTTGCAACTTCTGTAGTAAAATCAATCGAAAATTAAAATGATCCGATCGCTTATTATTATATGTGGTGGTCTAATGGGAATTAGTTTTCTCATTACTTTTAGCTCAGTCATGCACTCTAGTTGTAGGTAAATGCAGATTTTTTTCTTAGCTTTTCAAGAATTTGAGGAAGTCAGATTCTACTTTCTACTCCGGCTGCTCCACCCTATCC
Source organism: Ostrea denselamellosa (assembly GCA_024699665.1). Classification (NCBI taxonomy): domain Eukaryota; kingdom Metazoa; phylum Mollusca; class Bivalvia; order Ostreida; family Ostreidae; genus Ostrea; species Ostrea denselamellosa. The sequence goes on along the minus strand of JAMZEH010000050.1, from coordinate 5,737,799 downwards.
CAATGGACATGATGTTACGTGTGTTACCAATTAAAAGATACAATAGAAATCATTATTTTGACGACAAATTGTCAGTAATTGGTACACCATATATAATAGATATCATTATCACGCTATATAACGCCACTTACTGGCACACAGATGGCGTTGATGAAGCTTCCACGGTTGGGTACAGGAGACGAGAGAAAAATGGTGTATCTATCCACTATTGTTTAAACAGAAACATTTCAAAGGGAATTAAACAACAAAATTAATGAAATAAATCAAAATTGATATCGATCAGTTAAATTAATCAACAAAGCAACCATTTAATAGAAAAATTCAATGTTTAATGAACTACTGTATACTGGTAAATTTTCACGTCCGTTTTATTTTCGTTCTATTTGCCCTTGTTCTGAATGCGGAGGTTTTAAAATGTGGGCTATATGTTGCTCTTATGTAGCAAAAACAATCTTGAAAGTTGTCACCGAAGTTTTGCATTATCCTTAATTTTTGGGAAGTGAAATTAACAGTTAAAAAGATACATTACGAAATATGGTAATGGATGCAAGATGTACTGTTCTGTTGGAATTTCGGTATAAAACACTGATGACAATGGTGGTCATTATCTACTCACATGGTAATATACCATTGCTGTAAATGTCTCCTTGGCGTTCCCTGGCTAGTTTGTAGTCAAGGTCTGTATATTTTGGTTGAATTGTCATTAGACGCTACACAAAATAAATATGTAACACTCAATTCTGTGTTAACACTTATGTAATGATGCACATGTAAACATTTCGTATTTAATTAACATTTCATTTCTTTTTAGTTACTCAGTATGTTTAAATCATAAACATCATCTCTTATGCTGTAGAGTCATTGAAATTTATGGGGTTAATATTTATTGATTGTGGGAATAAGGATTTGAAAATTTTATTGGACTATAATTCCATGGGTATTGTAAAAGTTATTTGTATTTACTTGAAATCATCATGAAATCCAAAGACATTTAATGATTCTAGACACCAAATGACTGTCTGATAGACTTATGCACCCCATACATACGCACAAAGCAGTTTACTTACAAGTGGAGGTTCTATGCGTTAAGCACTTTTGCAAAATCCATTTGCTGTAAACACCCTAAAGTATGTTCAAACCATGTGTTACACACAATCCATAAGCTCATTAACTCACTTGTCAATTCACTCATTCAGGTTATAACTCATTCCTTAACATCATCAAACATCTCTCTCTCTCTCTTAGCTCACTGTCTCCTCCACTCACTTACTTATGCAGTTAATCGGGTAAGCACACTCTAACTCATACAATGACTCATTCAACCATACATTCACCCAAACACGCATTCACTCACATTCCTACCTGGAATTCCTCACGCAGTACGCTCTGATTTGCCGGTTTATCGGTCGTCGTGGTTTCAGTCAGAGTAGCAAATTCTGCTGTTGTGCTGATTTGAATCGGACATTTAAATATTTCATTTAACGCAAGGAATATAGACATATATTGTTCCTGAAAAGAAAAAAAAAAATTGTTATTATATAAATAAGAATTCGTTGTACACAGGGTAAAGGAGCATGGTCACGATTTCAGCAGAAGATTTTACTTTACCATGTTGAATGTTTACATTGCTCATCTAAGGTATTTCTAATGGTCCGTGAAGATATGACTATCACGTGACTATCACATGAGATTCAAATGAGATACAACGATCACAATACTGTGCTATGTCAACAAGGTTCAGGTCGTGGTATTGTTTGCATACAGATTGTTTAATAGAAAAATATCAGGTTTAAAACAAAATGAGATTTGACAAACACTAGGGATTTTTTTTCGTTGTGTTCAGAATTAAATTGTACAAAATGATTTAAATGGAACTTTTATTAGTATACATGAACCTTTAAACAAAATCATGACACGAACTTCTTCACATAACAAAGAATTTTGAGCTCTGTCTCTCACTTGCGACTTGACAACTGACATTGAAGGTTTGCTAAACATTATAAGCACCTTAGTAACGTATTGCGCACATTAAAAATGGAATAATAAAATTTGACAATTTTCAGAAAATCTGTCCATATCCATTTATTCAAATGAAATCTGATGAAATCTGTTTCACGTTCTCCGTGTTTGGATCCATATTGTGTAAAACAACAGGTAATTTTCAAGGCAGATTTATTTTCATGGATTTTCTGGTGGTTAATAAAACAGCATAAAGAATAAAAAGGGACTGTATACAGCATTATATTAATTGTTTTTATCATTTGCGATTAATTTGGTTGTTTCATGGACGTTAATCACTAGAGTATAAACTAAGAACTATTTTGTGTTTGAGTTTTTTTCTTTTGTCATACAAAGATAAATCATTATATGTGACTGATATAACACTTGAAGCATTTTACTGTGTATGCAGCGTTGACAGAAGTTGAAAGGTCATGAAAGACACCATGGCAATTTCTAATATTGGAGTTATCATTCATTCGAGAGACACGTTATCGTTTAACAAGTTGGTAGATACATACGTAGGTTTGGACCATGTTCATTCTGTTTTCTCTCATCTTTTTCACACATTCCGCGACGTTCACCTTCCCCCTCTTCCTTCCCAACTGATCCAGGATATCTAATGCAATGTAAGTTCCAGTTCGGCCTATGCCAGCGCTAAAATTATTATAATTGTTATAATAATACTACGAGTAAGATGGTGATAGGATAACTTTTTTCACCTGGTTTTGAAATTAAATGCATCACGCTTGTAAAAAAAAAAAAAAGTTTTTGGTGAAATGAAGCAGAAAATCTACCTGCAGTGTACGACGATTGGAGATATAATCTGATTGTTCCTTGTTCTGGTCACGTGATTATGGAATACAGCGAGACAGAGGGGATCAGGGACCCCATGATCAGGCCAGGAAGTATAATGGTACTGCGTCAGTAAGCGCGTCTTCTTTGTCTGTAAATACGTTTTATCGAATTCGTATTATTGGTCATGTTTTAGATGTTCATTATCAAATGAATCTTTTTACATTTGCGAGTTTAAATAAGTATTCATAATGCCTGTGCTTAATACTGCAAGGTTTAATGCATATCAACACGATCATTCTTATCAGGATGAAAAATGGAAATGAGCACTGAGCCCCAAAACAAGGTTTGGATATCATTTGAGTAGATTTTGTGCTCAGAGTGATCTAACCTTAGATAACACCACAGTGCGTTTCCTTCAATGTCAACAACATTTTTTAATGCAATACACAGTTTGCTGTAAATCATGCTAATTCAGTAAAAACGCACTTTTGTCGGATAAAAAGACCCGTATCAAATGATATAGATGATGCTGATAATGTCGACGTTACATCGGCGAAAAGGAAACCATCACATTAATATTTCTATTCATTTTGTTTCCCGAAAACCTAAGAGTATATAACTTCCCTGTCCGAATTTTGCGAAATTCAAAACTTCAAATACACTTGTTACGTTTTGGTATTGGTAAAACTGTTTTCATATTCAGTGTTATAAATCATTTCTAATTATCATCTATTTAAATGAAGCAATCAACAAACGTCCAAATTGTCTTCTATAAACGAGGTCTTTTGAATATATATATAATAGTAATAATAATAATAATAATAAATTTATTTTGTAAAGCGTAAAGTCCATACTGCTCTAAACGCTATTTAAACAACAATAAAATGAGTGAAATGAGGTATATAAAAACAGATCATAGTAAGTCCCAGATTAGTTGTAGCATGTGAACAGATGAGCGAGCGAGAATCGAACCCGCGCCGACTAGAGGTGAGAGGCCTTTTGAGTTTGAGCATGATGCTCTAACCACTCGGCCACGGAGCTCCCATGCAAAGGAGATTTTGTTTTGATAAATTTGTTTAAAATGTTCTGAATATAAGTAGATGTATAACAACATTGAAAACAAAATGCTTTAGGTAACTTGATATAGTCCTTGTGTTTAGAAAAACAAATGAAATAATTTGTTGATTAGAGTGTCAAGATTTGTTTTTATAAGGTATCTAAGATTTGGAATTTCAAATGGTTTCACTATGCTTGTAATGTTCAATTTTTCACAAATGAACTTACCTCCTTGTGAATCACGGTCATTTTACGTACAGTATAAAACGCATATTTTTTTTCTTCGACCATTTTCACAGAGACATTACCGTATCCGATGTGCTTGTCTGGGTCTGGCCAGTACTTTATGCACTTAGTCTGCAAAATACAAAATTTCATTATTTTATTTTCAAAACTAAATAGTATTGTAATTTCGTGTTAGATTAAATTCCGTAAATTCCGTATCTAGGGAAACATTGATCCAATACAAATGTTTAATTTCAGATGTGCCATGAATCTCCATGATTCTTTGTTTCAACAGGTACTTCCGATTTCCTTAAGAATTGTACTGACAAAATGAGTATTTATAAAAGCTCTCAGCATCGCAACGCCTTGTGTAAAACAATTAAATAATCCAAGCTTACGTAAATCACTAAGGAAGGATCTAGTTGTGAGTATTAAAGCAAGTCAAGATTGCAGAAAAGCGACCGTTTTCTATCTTGTATGTATTATGCGTATTTTTAAGTGATCGCGATCAACAAAATTTAATCCATTTGGAGTCCTGTTTACTATATAAAGAACGATTTTTCCCCCAGACAAAATTAAATACATTGATAATGAAAAGGCTCAGATAACTAGCATTATTCAATCTCCCAATTCCTATAGAAAATACAAATCAGAGAGATGGACAAACACGTACTCCTGGACATACCAAAGGTGGGATCAGGTCATTATCAGTAGCCAGTGCAAATTTAAAACTGATCATATGCAGAAGAAACGCTTGCGTATTGAATCATTTGAGACATATAAACTCCATATGAGTGAAAGATGCTCAAGCGGGACGTTAAAAAATATTTAATCAATCAATTAATCAATTATGGAGAAATAAAAAGAAAAAAAAACACATGGAAACATAGCAAATAATAGGATACTCTAGTGTACAATAAAGCAGCTGAAGGTATTTACAATTCTTGATGTCTTGAGGCTTGTTGAAGTTTACATAATCGAACATATCTCTTGGTTTTCTTTATACATTTACCTTATTTCCTTCCGTTAGATTGGTCAACATTACAATAACAGAGACATTGTCCTGCCACATCATGGTCCAGAAATCACCGACGGTGCTTTGTTTAGGACCTGGACAAAGGAAACATAAATGTTTCAGAGAAACTTTAACTGTTTGGATAATGATTACGATATGTACCTATATATATTGTGATATATGTACCAGTCGGTACAAAATATTAGCCTTTTTTCAAGCAACTCTATATCTTGTATTAAAAAAATATATAATTTTTTAGGTTATCGCATGATCCCGAAATAAACAACACGGCTCTAGATGTTAATGTAATGTTTCTACACATCTAGTGTTATGGAGTACCTTGTGCTGCGATATATTCTTTATCTCTCTCGGCTCCCTGAAAATGAAAAATGTATGACATTACTGAGGATTCAAGTGCATTAAATGGAACTTCTTCACAATAATTATAAACTTGAAGTAAATCTAGGAGTTATATGTATAAAGAAGTAAGTATATGAAGGAGGCATGGTTGATAACTGTAAAACACTGCATGTAATAAGTATGCCTCCACACGTAATTTAGATATTTCATTATTATATATCAATATTTATCAAAATAGCTTCAATTAATCAAAATTTCAAAGTTGAATACAGACATATGTTCTATATCACGTGGGCATGGAAATAGCGATGATGTATTTTCTTACCTCAATGTAATTGGCATTAATATAGTCCTCTCCCGTTTTGAGGATTATCCTTGAATGGTCATCTGTTGTCAATAACAACACTTGTCTTAGACATACTATCAAGAGGGTGATTAAGTTATAGCTATATGTATGTAGGAGAGGAGTCGTATGGAATGGTTAAATTCCTATTGAAAATAGAGATAAAGAGATGGACAAACACGGATCCCTGGACATACTAGAGACAGGATCAGGTGCCAATGAGGAGTAAGCATCCCTTGTTGGAATGGTTCTATATGAGTGCTATGCAAATAATGAATATATAGATGTATAACATCGGGTTCGCGTGTAGTGCTGCATTTGATAATATTAGATTTGTGTCAATAAATTATGATTCTTACAATTCTGTATTTAACTGTGATAAAATTTGCATAAACGATGTAGATTGGGTAGTTTTCGTTATCTTAGCCTTTTTACAGGAAACAATCCATGTATAAGCACGAAATGCTCATATGGTTTTTCTGCAAAAATTATTTTGTATGTGAGGATTTTTATAAGATCATTGCAAGATATTGTATTAATTAATTTAGTGCAATAAAAAAAAACCCAAAACAAAACAAAAAAAAAACCCAAACAAAACAAGAAAGTTCGCATAATGATCATGTCACCAATGTGATGTCCAGGTTAAGCCTAAGGTTGGAGGAAATGGAAGATGACGGACTGCTAGTAAAATGCATCACTTACACGGAAATGTTGTTTTGAACCTGTTCTTTACAATATTCTCTCTCTTCTTTCCAGCTTCACAAGGATACTGTTCCCCATAAGGTAAGGCCTGAAAATAAAACCAAAAATCAACATAACGTTATCGGTATCGTATCAGGATCATATTCAGCTATTTTAAAATATAAAGCAAAAAAAAAAAAAACAAAAAAAAAACAAAAAAAAAAACCAGATTGCTAACTGAAAGAGTAGACGTGAGATGAAATGTACTGATATTGACTCTTAATTCATTTATTTATACATACATACGTGACAACATAGTCAACTAAGCAAAACTCAACAAAATAGGTAATGTACCAGTGTTTCTGCTCACATCTTGAAATGTACATTTGTGAAGTTACATGGAACTTTTAAAATGTAAAAAAATAAAACACTGTGTTACTATATTTATATCATTTGATTGAGGTAGGAAACTCAAACGTAACTATCCAGACCAAATCAGGTCCTGTCTTGAACTTGAAAGTTTAAAGTTCAGAGATCATTCTTAATTCTGAGGTTAAAGGTCAAGTTACAGATCTTTCATCTCCATTAGGTCACCCTATCACTGCAACTTCAGCAACAAGAATTATAAACATTTGCATGAAGGAGAAAAATTGCGTGTTATTTTTTTTTTCAACATAGATTATCAATATTATTTAGGAACACGAACCCATGGTCCACGGATTAGATTGCCTGTTTATAGGAAAGCAACTGTTGATTTCGCATTCCCTGTACAGTACTATCGGAAATGTAGACTAGTTGAGTCCAGCTAGGTTGGGTTATATATGAACAGAGTGAAATAGGCCATCCGAAAGAAGTGTAGAGGATAAGATGACCACTTTGTATATATTGCAGAGTTCATGTCAGCGCCAAATACATGCAGTTTTGCTATTGATACATAGAAAGACACAACGCAATCATGATTCGTTTGTTTGTGAATTGTTTAACGTCCCGTTCGAGAATCTTTCACTCACCATTTCTGGGCTGCAAATTTAGGCCTATGCTCGGCACCTATGGCCTTTGAGCAGGGAGGGGTCTTTTTCGTGTCACACCTGTTGTGACACGGAGCCTCGGTTTTTGCGGTCTCATCCGAAGGACCGCCCCATTTAGTCGCCTCTTACGACAAGCAAGGCGTACTGAGGATATACTTTAACACACGGGATCCCCACACAATCATGAAGTACCACTGCCGTCGCGAGTGCAGGCGATGACTCACGTTTATAGTGGCAGGTGTATTTAAATATTCTAGATTAAGTTATATGCATGTACAAAAATGAACCTTTCACATATCGATGGACATTGTTGGCGTGAAAAGGATGTAAATAGATATTATAAAAAACAGTGACGAATGAGAAAGTGGAATGATATTGAAACATCTCAGAAAAAAACCAGAAAGTGATTGAAAACTTGGTTTGATAACTTACAGCATACTCTTGTTGAAATCCGTCATTGCTATCTTTTCTTTTCTCGGCAATCACTGACTCCAGACGATTTAAAGGGATATCTGGTATGGTCATCTCATTCAAATAAACCTCTCCGTAAGGATTCTCTGAGTGAATCAGCTCGTCCTCATCAACATCAGCCTCATAACCCTTCTTCGGACCTATTTCTGGTTTCTTGCTAACTGAATTTATATATACGTTCTCTCGGTCTTTGGACGAAGATGGACGCAGTTCCTCAAGACTGCTAAAATCCTGTTCCAAGTTGACTTTTTTGGCTTGAATTGCAAAATAACAAAAAATATAGATATTGAGAATAAATTGTTTTAAAAGTTTACGTTTTAACATACCAATATACATGCAATATTATTTACCAGATCATGTAAAACAATGTAATGATTGATGTTAAAAGTATGTAGAACAAGCTTCTTTTGCGCTGAATTCATGATTTTTTTTTTATATAAAGGAACATCCATGTAATTTACAAATAGCAACCAACTAGTGATTGTGGTCTATAATGTAGATCACTCACTACTAAACCAAATGACTACAGTTTCGATAGTCGATTCTGGCGCGGCGACAAATCACGGGCATATAGTAAAAATAGTTACTGATTCCTCGATAAGTCAGTGATGACAGGTTAGTGTATCAATAGAGATCCCGTGTTTTTACACGATATCGTATTTCCATTGCTACGGATTCCATACGTAGGGCAACATTTGTGGGAATTCTTCAAAATGAGGTAGCGTTTTGATATGAGTGAAATGTTTTGAAATTCGGCATGTATGTAAAATAAGGAAACAATAACGTGACACCGACGTTCGTGGAAATCAGACTGTTACAAATCGTAGGGCTTTGAAGTAGATAACAACATGATTATCTTCTATTGCACGTACATGACGTGGCTCTTTGTTGCTTCATGTCATCTCCCCGTGATCTATATCTGAAGTAAATAATATATGTGTGAAAAACAAAATCAATATTTAGGCAAAAAATGTGGATATAACAGTGATTAATCACATAATTCCTATAAAGAAAACAAAATAGAGAGTTGGGCAAACACGGATTCCTGGACATCTCAGGGATGTGATCAGTTGCCTAGGAGGAGTAAGCACTGCCCTATTGACCGGGCACACCCGCCGTGAGCCCTATATGTTGAATAGCTAAACGCAACAATTCTAAGTCAGAATCAGTGTGTCAAGAACAGCTTTACAATGGGTATGAAGCACATCATATAATTTCACCTAAAGATAGAAAATACAAGTAAAGTAGATCGCTATAACGACCATAGGATTTGCGAAATGCTAACTTTAGATGAGAATGTTGAAATCCCTGTAACAAAAACGTGTTTCTCAATTTAAAACTGATCATACGTACATTAATCCCTTGCGTATTGAATCACTTCAGAGATATAAACACCATATACAGGTCTATAGTCAACATTCATCAAACTGTATGGTGGTTATAAGGATCTAGTTTGTCAATACAACTTTCCATTAGACCAAATGCTGTCTGACGTGTTTCATACCAATTGTTAGGCCGTTCCTTGCACACTGATTCGGGCTATGTTTGATTGATTGATTATTTATTGCTGTCCCCCACACTCAACAATTTTTCAGTTATCTGGTGGCGTCCAGTTTTTGTTGATGGAGGAAAGAACCTAGATACAATGTACCTGGGAAGAGACCACTGACCTTCCGCAAGTAAACTGGCAAACTTGTTCACATAACGCCGCGGCCGAGATTCGAACACGCGCCGACAAAGGTGAGAGGCTTTGTAATTTTGAACCCGATGCGCTAACCACTCGGCCATGGAGGCCCCTGATTCTGGCTAGGAGTTGCTTCATTTACCTCATCGGGATGTAGGGATCACGATGGGTGTAACGGGTCAACAGAGGATGTTTATTCCTTTAAGGCACTTTATACCACCTGGGTCCGTATTTGCACAACTGACTGATCTGTATTTTCTATTCGAATTACAAGACTGAATATTGATAGTTATCTTAGCTTCCTCATTGCTGCATAAAGATGGGGAGTTAACATTGGGAAAATTAATATCTGAAATATTAGTATTAATCATAGTAGTTATTCAGTTTTTGAAATGCATTATTCAGGCAATATTTCAAGCACGCATATAAACAAATCATGTTTAAGATATTTTCATTGAAATATCAGCACAAGAAATACTTGCAAGTATTTACACACACCTATTTTTACATTATCTTGTATCTTACCATCAAAAGTATCCCAACACTGTTTAATGCTTGATTTAAAGTATTTCTATTTCTCCTATATATATTTGTTTGTTTGTTTATAGCCACCTGAGCAATTTTTCAGCTATCCGGCTCCTATATATATATATATATATATATATATATATATATATATATATATACACTTTCTCAGTTTTGGTATCAGGTATGAAATAATGAATTATGAACAGAAAGTTTTTCATTTCTGCAGATGAATCATATGTTAATAATCTCTTGATCCAACACACATATACAGGTTGTTTTTATATATCAGCTGTAGTGTATATAAGCGATACAATGATTACCTTCTCAGCACCAAAATTATCACAACAACCAGTGAACAAACTGACAGCACACCAACGACGCCACCTATGATTGGCGCTAAATTGTTATCATCAGATACAACTTCCTCTTCTCGTACCTGCAACATTTGTAAATGTTTCAACATGTGCTCAATGCAATTGTCTGAGACAAATTCTAATTAATTGAATTAAGTTTTCTTTTTTTTTTCCTTTATTTTTTTCTTTTAATACTGTGGGTTTTATTCCAAAACATACTTTTTATCAGAATTACAAACAGACTTAATTATTAGCAATGTAGATTTCACTTCACAATGCGGTGAGTGATTTCAAGCCTGTCTGAAGAATTTTCAGTTAATTTGATTTAGATAGTAGTATGATGTCGGTTGGTTGGATATTGTCCAGATATTTCAACCATATGCATACGTCGCCATTGTCTAATTTTAATTAGATTGGGTCGCAATATGAAGGAAACAATTCTCGACGGGAAATAAAAGAAACAACCATCCAACCGAACAATCAGCAGCATTTCAATTGCTCACCGTCTTTGTATGGAAACACGTTCCGTCAATGGAATCACAGGTCTGATTTACACACTCTGTACTGCAGTTACTGTCACAGTTATACCCATAGTACTGCGGTTCACAATCTGAAATATTAGGCTAAGTCGATTTATTGCATAAGAAGACGTCATAAGTAAAAACGTAAATCAAACAAAAACCTCCCATTGTAAAAAAAGAAGAGAAAAAAAAGATGAATGTCCAACATATTGAGGACATGGTATTACCTTCGTTACATAGTATCCCCTGAAACCCTTTGTCACAGCCATTTGAACAGGATCCATTCACGTGATGGCATCTCTCATTGTTCTGACATTTACCACAGGTCTTGTTACAATTCTCACCATATGTATTCCCAGAACATTCTATAAATCAACGGGGAATAAAAATATGACAAATTCACACTATAGATAGAGATAGCCAAAAAAATGCCTACAGGCCGTATCGATCATCTGCGTATTAATTAAAAGTACCACTAGTCCCAAGGGCTACAAAATCTAGAAGAAGAAAAAATCCCTATTCTGAATATCTAAGCTAAATACTAATATTCACAAAAGTACATATATAAAAAGTTATATGTATCATTAATGCAAAATGACTAATTTTGGCTTGTCAAAACTAGGGATTGCGAAATTCACAATTGTGGAAAATCCGCCTCTGTTTTTTCCAAAATCTGCATTTAGTTTTTATACCACATCAGCAAACTTTAGAAGTCTTCTAAATGATAAAGAAATAATCAATAATCACTATAACAATTTCGGCTCCACCCTGGAACCCAACCCTTCCTCCCTAGGATCATAATCAATTTCAGTAAAGGACTACTTACTACTTCTCGATATATATTTAGTTTCAATTTATTATCAATAACTTCAAACAAGATGATACTTAAATGTTTTGCAGACATATACTATGTATACCAAGTCTGGCCCTGACGTTTGAAGATCATCTCCGAAAATCATGAAATTTACAATTCTGGTGGATGCCTCCCTGCTCTACTTCACTATGTATTTATGCTTTCTTTTATATGTGGGGAGAAATTCTTGCACATTGGTCAATTATTTGTCCTGCTACTAATGTCCCAAGAGTCCAGGAGTCCTGAGATTTACAATTTATATCAGCCATGTCCCAATGCTCCTTCATACTCAGGCTTACAAGAATTGAATCATACTGTAATCTTTTTAAACGAACGCGAGGGTTTTGTTATCGCGTAAATTCGAGAGAAGCAAGACTCGCGAATTAAAGATAGTCGTTGTTATTTTTATAATACCAAAATATATATAAAACGTATTATATAAAGAACACTCGCGAATATATGTTCTTGTGATTTGGTATGTATGACTGATTTCGCGATATTAAGTACTCATGTTTCCGCATGGTTTCATATGGTTTCAGTTTTGCGGAAACTAGCATTTCCATCCAGTTGTAAAAGGAGGGAATCACAGTAGTTATCAAGAAGACGTCAAAAGTGTCCTATGTTAGCTATGCTCAATCACTGACCATTTTGGCCCACTCTAATACCAAAAAACCTAACCTCTTTGGTCATGAACTTGCAATTATTGATATTGGATTATCTGTTCTTTCCAAATATTCATCTAGTTTCAATTTAGTAGCAATAGCATTAAAGAACTGTTTTTGTTTAAATGTTTAACGTATTTATTTCAATTAAGTATCAACAGTATTACAGATGTTTTTCAATGCTGTTTCAAGTTTTACACATGAATACTATATACAAAGTTTGCCTACGCCATGGATTGCCTGCCAAGAACATACATACAACAAATCCCCCAGGGAATTATGGGAATCCCAGATTAGAGATCAATATTATGAAATATCTCAGTGTGAAAACAAATGATTCTTTTTCAAACATTTTTAGTTGAGAAGTACAGAAAGAAAGACGGATATATGTATATTGGTATGATATATATATATATATATATATATATATATATATATATATATATATATATTCTTAATTTCGCAAAGTAAAACCGAAAAAAGTGCAACACTCGTTAACTTCAAGAACTGCACCAGTAATTTACCATTGTCACACTTCAGCCCATCATAGCCCGGCAGACATCCAGCCACACATTCTCCTGTTGTCCCGTTACAAAGTTTGGTGTCACCCTTACAATATTCAGAACAATTATGCTTACAGTTCTGTCCGAAATTACCAGGATCACATTCTGAAAATACAAGGGCAAGTAGATATAAAACAGAAATCATTCACTGATATTCTTTATAAGAGCACACATTCTGAAATAGAAATGAATTGCCGTTGCATAAGGTATGCTTATATATTTGATATTTGGTTGGTACATTGTTTGATTGATTGTAAATTGTAGAACGTCCCGCGAGAGAATTTGTCACTCATACAAATCATACTGATCCTTGCCAGTTTTACAGAGTTCTCCTTGAAATCCAGCGTCACATCCCTGTAGACATGATCCGTTGATGTGGTGACATTGTGTATAATCCAGACAGGCTCCACAATCCTCCTTACAGCCATCTCCGTATTTACGTCCGCCACATTCTACAAATGATGGTTTAAGATTTAGAACGTTATCTCTACGCAAAGAAATATAACAGCATTCTTAACAAGAGTAATGAGTTAATCAGTACCAAATAATTAGAAAGAAATTTACGTTTCAAAGAAAAGAAGAAAAATCTGGCCAAATAATTTGATTTTATGTCTCAGCAATGAATCATCTCCCATTTAATCAATGACAATTTTACCCTCGGTACAATATGTTCCATTCCATCCCGGGTAACAGGAAGATGTACATTGTCCTGTAAATCTATCACACGTGTCACAATTAGTGCACGTTAGAGAGCAGTTCTTCCCATGCCAACCAATAGGGCACGCTGAAAAAAAGTAATACAAAAATATGGGCAATTTACCAGTGGTGGTATATTTTCGGAATTTTATTATGCAGTAAGAATTATAAAATCGACTGTTTGATCTGAAGTCTCTGAAAGTATTTGAAATTTAGATGTATGGACTTCGGAGACAGCGATACACTAATATGCATCCTTATCCGTCTTTATGACATGGATTAATCTTATGTCTAAATTTAGCAATGACGATGTTTTTATTTGAGTGTAAGATTATCGAGAGGGACGTTAAATATTATACAATAAATCATCAAAATAGTTTCCCTTGAATGACTGCATACCAGCATCCTTTACTAGTATGTAGTATTACATTTAAGATTACAAAGACTTACGTATGTCGCATTTATCTCCGTAGACACCGACGTCACATCCGTTTAGACAGGTTCCGTTCACATTGTCACACGTCATTTTGTCACTACAGTTACCACAAGTCTGATTACAGAGTTCTCCATAATACTGAGGATTGCAAGCTACGAATAAAATGCATCATAGAATAAAAAGGAAACAAACCTGAATAATACAAAAGAAATTCATACAATGATAACACGTTAAAAAGCATACGTAATTCACACTGATGTCCCTGGTATCCGGGTTTACATCCCTGACAGGTTCCAGTCTCTATGTGACAGTACCGGCAGTTTGTATCAGGACAAGGTATAGAACAGTTAGATCCATAGTAACCGGTATCAGGACAACCTTAGTAGAATCACGATACAAGTATTATAAATCACCATGATATAATTAGAAACAAAGTTCATGACAGTAATGTTGACTTTCTAAATGACTGTTTCAATTTCCATATAATTTAAAGACAAGAACGCCAATTCTTTAAGAGTTTATGAAAATGGACATAGAAGATGGAGACTGCACATTGGTGTGGTGACAGTATACTGTATATAACCTTCCTATACTAGCCGAAAAAAGAAACTGTTCATTACTTAAAGTATAAAATATACGAATAAAATATCTATATTTAATAAAGTAGCAGGATTCACAGATGTATTGACTACAAATATTCATTTGTATTAATTTGTGCTTATGTCACCAAACGTCACTTGTAGCATGTTAGAAAGACACTGGTACTTGAAAGACGATTCAGAATACCTTGAATGACCACCATTTGCGTTCACACATATCTGACACTTGTGTCTCATTGACACTAAATTGTTCAAAAATGCCTGGGGAATGTTGTTCCAGATATTGGTCAATTCCTGACCTAAATCGTCACTGTAGTTTGATATACGACGTTACTGTTTTTTCATTTAATTCTTTACGTGTTCAATTGGTGATAACTTCGGCCTCCGTGGCCGAGTGGTTAGGGCATCGCGCTAAAAATCAGAAGGCCTCTCACCTCCAGTCGGCGCGGATTCGAATCTCGCTCGCGTCGATATATGTGAGAAAGTTTGCCAGCTTACTTTCGGAAAGCCGGTGGTCTGCAACATCGCAGCAGCACGAAGACGTAAATTTTCATTTAGCCTTGGCATAGCAACAATTACAGATTCTTATAATACCAAAGTGATTTTCTGAACAAATCCAATCTTGAAAAATACCTCTCACTATTTGACACATACAAAACATTCCCTGAAATATCATGGGAATACGATTACTTAATAACACACTTTTCCACCATGAAAAGTCCGCCCAATAAAGTCGCATTCAAGCCTATTGCCAATAATGTACCTATATACAGTTTCTTTTTTCCGTTAGTATATATTAAGAAGACCCAGAAATGAGAGAATCTTTTGGGAAAAAAATCACCTAAAAGTAAATTCTTCACTCAAACTCATGCTTTTCCAGAGCCTGTTTTACCAGTAACATTAAACAACATCCAATTATCAACCAACCACTGAGCCGAAAACCCCATGTCCTTAAAATCCTAAATAGCAGTAGGATATTTGCCTCATCGATTCTGATTCATAATCATGATGATGATGATGATGATGATGATGATATCAGTAATAATAATAATAATAATAATAATAAAACAATCTGATAGCCGTGTTTAACTATGTTTCATAACTCGATGTCTTACAAAGAAATAAACCTTTGAACCATATTGCAAATAAACAAATAACCAGTAGATTTTAGATGATCGGAGTTCCTCGGGTTACTTGTAGTAAGTCGACGTTCATTTTCGTCTGTTGCACGCTAACAATTGAACATTTATAACTTAACCTCATTAACTACCCTTTCATTTTATTGAATTTTGTTGGGAAATATATTCTGATCAAGGGTGACATAAATTGTAAATTTCAGGTGTTCTATTCTCATTCTATCATTGCTCCTTTACGATGAGAACATGGTATTATTACGATGGCATTATGCTACAACCATCGTTCTCCTTAATTTGAATTGAAGACTAAATGTGTATGCGTTTACGAGGAAAAGTGGGAATTAACAAATGACTCAAATGAATGATTCAGTGTATGTTTTGATAGGCATTCTGCACTTCCCCGTTATTAAAACATCAAACGTATGGCATATGGCATATGTCACATAATATTAAAAGTTGGGGATGATGGCAGTTTTTTTTTACCCAGAAAATTCCTTATTATTTGTTATAGGTCACCAGTTTTCAAGCCTAGTCGCATCCCATGAAAATGTAGTACAAACTGCAACTACAATTTGAAATCACCACTACAATCTTACACCACACCTAAAACATTATTGTAGGAATGTATTGTTTTCGAAGAAAGATTAAGATCAGAAAAGTAAGTTACTAAATATCAAATCATTCTCAATTTCTTCTGAATATTCATATTACGGGTTTATTTCTCATGTGTATTGGCATCCAAGACACCGATATATTTACAGACGATACCATTTGTATGGTCACCATTGCTATCAAGCCTAAATACCTAAATCCTAGATAAATACAATTTCATTTTGATAGGGTCTATGATAAGACTACCCATGTTCTCTCAGAAAAGTTAATACTACACATGTGTTTTTTCTATCAAATTTAACATCTTATATAGTGTTAAAAACAGCATATCTGCAGAAATCATATCCATTTAATCCGAAGTTGAATTTTTTGCGGGAAAATGTTGTCTTTGACGCGAATTATTAATTCCGTATGCGTATGTAGACTATACTAGTGATACTAGTCACTACCTCTTT
This sequence comes from Ostrea denselamellosa, assembly GCA_024699665.1. Classification (NCBI taxonomy): domain Eukaryota; kingdom Metazoa; phylum Mollusca; class Bivalvia; order Ostreida; family Ostreidae; genus Ostrea; species Ostrea denselamellosa. The sequence continues at coordinate 5,720,726 of JAMZEH010000050.1, read as the reverse complement.
CATATTTCTGTCTATTCACGCATGTGTATGATGGTGCGATGGCGCTTATACGGTTGCGGTTGGTAACAAAATATCATGGCTGTCTTACGAACACCATTGTTCCATCGCCATCGAGTCATCGCATCATCGTCATCATGTGATCGTATCATCGCCATAGTAGCATTATGTCATCACTATCATGGCATTATCTCATCGTAATCTTATAATCATGTAATCTCGGCGATGTTACAATGGAGTTCATGGTAGAAATGTAAAGCTTCATATCATGTCGTGCAGTTGTTTTTTTTTATGACCTCACAGAATTTTATATACTCTGCAAAAAAAGAAACGCATAGCCCTTTTGAAATTTTAAAAATGCAAATTATGTATTTTACCAGGTAAACTGAAATGGTCAATTGAGTAATTGATTTTTTACAGGTAAGTATGAAACTTTAAAGGTCTGTTCATTTGATTTGGCTCTCTGCCAAATTAGCTCGGCGACTCTCTAAAATTGCACATCACCTCTATCGCCATGGAATTTGGCTTACGTTTTTCACGAGAACTTTGTGCTTAATTCAACCACTACATTAAAGCGTATAAAAGGACGAAGTTTGAAGCTTGAATTCATCATAACGTTAAAATGCTGCCATGCCAAGGTTGGACCCTGCTACTCGAAATATCGTCATTGGCCGTCTCCAGGCCGGAGTATCCCAAAGTGAGATTGCACGAACTGAAAACGTAAATCAGAGCACAATTTCTCGGCTATGGAACAGATTCCAGCAGACTGGCTCTACTAATGACCGACCGAGGAGTGGACGACCTCGCATTACGACTCCTGGACAAGATCGCTACATCCGGGTCTTTCATCTACGGAATCGAACCGTTGCTGCAACAGCTACTGCAGTCGGAATACCTGGATTGAGAAGAATCAGCTCGCAGACAGTCCGCAACCGACTTCGACAATATGGCATTAGACCCAGAAGACCGTATTTTGGAGCAGTTTTGACACCGTTACACAGACGATAAAGAGTCCGATGGTGCAACAGATTGAGGGGCTGGACATTCCGCAACTGGCGTAGAATCTGGTTCAGCGATGAGTCCCGTTTTCTGCTACAGAAACGTGATGGAAGAATCCGTGTATACCGGCGCAGGAATGAACGTTTCTCTTCCTCGTGTGTCCAAGAAGTGGATAGCTTCGGTGGAGGTAGCGTCATGATGTGGGCGGCGATCTCTAATGACCGTAAAACAGAACTGGTACATGTCCCGGGCAATTTAACGGCTCAAAGGTACAGAGACGAAATTCTCCAACCTCACCTTATGCGCGTAATTGACCGACAGAGGGAGTTATTCCAACATGACAATGCTAGGCCTCACACAGCCCGCTTAACAATTGACTACCTTCAGCAGAACAACATTAATGTGCTACCATGGCCTTCCAAATCACCGGATTTGAATCCGATTGAACACTTAAGGGACCAACTGGATAAACGTGTGCGCCTGCGCCAACCCCCGCCTCAGACCCTCGATCAGCTCCGTCAAATGTTACAACAGGAATGACGAACAATTCCACGCAATAACGTAAGAACATTGATTGACTCTATGCCAAGGAGATGCAGAACTGTGTTGGCAGCTCGAGGTGGTCATACACGGTACTAACTTAAACGTGACAGGAAGTGTTCTTAACTGTAATGATCAGACTTTTTTTCCACCAATATCTAAGGTTTGGACTGTAATTTTTTTCAATTGAAACAATTCTAGTGAATATCTACATTTTTTATTGTAAAATCATAATCCAAAATACATCTACTAAAATCTTAAAAAATCCATTATGCGTTTCTTTTTTTGCAGAGTATATTATTTTCTATTGTGATGATTGTCAATTGTAAAGGATGTGTGATATTGATAATTTATTACTAATGTATACGCCTTACTTGTCACACAATTGTTTCGATATGATGTCACTGTCATAGTTTTATTTTCTTTGGATTATAATGAATGTTAATTGTGAATGATGTGTGATAATGACGAAAGTAGAAAAAAATCAATACATGTAGTAGTCACTGAAATAGCTATCAATAAGAATGATTCCTTAGGTACGAATTGTAATAAACAAATCTAGATACATTTTCCTCATGGAATAAAACTTAGTTATATCAATTAACTGTAGCAGATTTGCCATACACAAACTCGTTTTAGCGATTTCTTTACATGCAGGAATATGAAGATAAAAACTTCCCTATGTTCATTAATTTGTTGCATTTGTTTTCATACTAAAGGTGTATCACTTTAGTATAGATATGGAAAATACATTAGTTATATCTTACTGAAATTATAATATATCCACACATACCGTAAACTTCTACTTCACAGAGGTCATTAAACGCGTAGGGATCGTAGTCAAGAGGGTACATCACTCCTTGTAGTCTTTCGTTGTAGTAGATGACGTATTGTCCGTGAAGTGGACACGTGATGTTAAAGACATCGGGTATGGTGTCTCGTGTGTAGTTTGTGTCGTGGAAACACAATTTACCGTGTGTTCTTTCGGTTGTGTTTGATATGTATAACGAAAAGCCCAAAAATCGTGGAGACTGCCTATTCGCTGTACCTGAGAAATAAATAACAAAATAATGTAAACTATTTTACAAAGTATCAATAACAGACTAATCACAATTACTCTCAGTCATATTTTTATTGGACATAATAACGTAATCACCAATAATTTCAGTCATTTTAGAGTCAAAAGTAGAAAATCCTAATTCTATCAGCAGATGTGCCTTTCAAAATCTACAAAATAGATTACAATCATTTTCTTTTCAATTTTATTGGAAAATAAATAATTTCGGTTGCTAAATAACAACATATATAGTCCATTTTGACAAAACATTGCCTTTATGCAGCCATGCGACACAATTAATAAATAAGCCATTGCATGATTCAGTGAATGTGAATGCACCATTACATTGATTTTGTTTTGTTTGTTTTATTTATAGTCGCCTGAGCAATTTTTCAGCTATCCGGCGACTGTCCATTAAATTGAAAGTATAAAAGTATAATAATATATATATATATATATATATATATATATATATATATATACGTGTGTGTGTGTGTGTGTGTGTGTGTGTGTGTGTGTGTGTGTGAATTTTTGGAAGAAAACTAAGGTAAATAATTATCAGTTCAAAAATTTACATTGTGAAAACCTACGCAGTTATCTTATGTGATATTTTACCATTATATACTGGACTAAAAAAGGATGATGGTTTAAAAGTTATTTAATTTATAACAATATATTTCATCATAACTATATAATATAAATCTCTAGCAAGTAAACAAACATTTTTTGTTGTGTCGATCAAAAATCAATGACGCGTTAACGTACACCAGTATTATTTGTCACACAATCCCCGAAACAGAATGAAAAACAGCCTTGGTTAAGGATGGGGAATTCACACATAACCGATTGCGCAGTGTTTTGATGTGTCCAATATGCTGTATGACCACCCCGTCCTTGAATAACCGCGCGACAACGTCTCTGCATACTGCGGGTAAGTCCCCGGAAGAAGATGTGCCGCAATGAAACTCATTCCTCGACGAGTGCTGCAGAGAGCTTCTCAGGGTCCCAAGGAGCACCGGAAGCATTGAGATGGCTGCCTGTAGCTTGTCAAAGACATGTTCTATAGGATTCAAATCAGGCGAAAGAGACGGAGAGTTCATTCGCTCAATAGTTTTATTTTCCGGATAGTCTGTTACGACGCGAGCCCTGTGAGATTTAGCATTATCATCCATTAAAATTAAATCATCACCGATAGCATCTGCATACAGCCTGACAATAGGGTGCAATATCTCCTCTCGGTATCTGATCCCCGTATGATTATGCTGTCCTCCTGTTGGACAATAATTGGCCGAACCCACTATATTAAAATATCATAGCGTGGACTAGTCCGGTGTAATTCTAGCGAAGTTATTTTGCTTTTCTCTGTACATTGATTCCGGTGAGATAACTTCAAGCATATCACGATCTAGTGGGTTCGAAACGGGTGCAGACTCAAACCTATAGGTTGGATCCTAAAACTCGAGGCTATCTCCGGTATTTCAGCATCACTACCCATGGTGTCGCTAAAACTGGCCATTTGTCACATGAATTAAAATGATAATATAGTGGCGTAATATGTGTCAATAAAATCAATTAATAGCAAGGGACAAAAATTCCATCATACCTTTCTATAGATAAAGATTATCGTATTTACTTGGAAATTTTGAAGAAACAATTACAGCAAGAAACTTTTCAAAATGGTTTAAATTAATTATATACTTTATTTTCAAATTTATTTTATAATATTTGACCTCTATTCGGTCAAGCACTATGCTGTCTGAAACCAACGTGATAGATATGCGGATTAACATACAAATTATCGGCACAATATCTGAAGTTACTGTTGAAACGAAATTACGATATATATGTTAATCAAGTGATTATTTCATAAAAAACCAAAACTATCAGCTACTATATATATATATATATATATATATATATATATATATATGTATAAACACTGATCAATAAAGCCAGTAATTTGGTCGTACGCTATCTAACGTGTTTGAATTTAGAAACTCCTTTACAAACTAATTTCAACTGCGAATTTTCGCTTACGTGATAGATATACGACCCACGGCGAATGCAACGAGTTCAAGGGGGTGCTTATTCTTAATATCTACGGTCTTTCCAGTGGATCGTGAATGACTTTTCACAATTTTGTATCCTTGTATGTATTTATAAGACTGACCATTGTTCTTGATCTTCACTTTTTTATTTCACTTTAATATTAAAATTTTGTTTTAATGGTATGTGATGTGCGGTAATTTGGACAAATCAATTGATTTTACTTTGTTTTATATCTGCAGAATTTACACATTCTGGGTATTTATTCATCTGCGTTGAAAGTAAGACAATTGAAATTTCCATATATATATATATATATATATATATATATATATATATATATATAATTTGCAGGAAAAATTCCTAACATAATGTGGCTTCGTACTTTTATCATGACCCCCAAATATGGGGTGTCTCAGAAAAGGCAATGGAAGTCTTACATTGCCATATATAGGAAACAATATAGAACATATTCTCAAGTCTATTCATATCAATATTCAGACATCAACAGGTAGTGCAAAGTTAGGTTTGCTTAAAGAGACACTTCAGCCCATTTTCTGCATTTTGGTCTAGTGGGTTTTTTTTCAACTCATATCGATAAATAATAAAAATCATAATGAACGTGACAATTTTCAACAATAGGAATGGATTAATTTGCTCTAAGGTGCCCTTTGAATATTATTCGGAATCCAATGGTTTCTTTATGCGGACTCGGATATTTTAAATTATGTGATTCAGTATGACAACACACGTGTTGTGTAAAAACGTATTGAAATACGCCTTAAAGGGGTCCACACTTGCTTATCAATTATGGAATTATGTCATGTTTCTTATAACTAATTAATAATCATTATTATAACAAAACCCTTTCATGTCCCATACTTTTTTTTATCACGTCACATGTTCTGATAAAAATAACACGTACTTTTGAAGGTCCACGTGTATGATTCGTAGCTAGGGTTCAATGTAATATCCCCACTTAAATTCTAGTTTGGCTATGCGCTGTATCGAATGGTGAAGTTAACAATGTGTCAATCGCAATCATAAATCCCCAAGACATATACAAGTTCGACTGTAGGGCAACACGGACCTCCGACAAAAGCCAAGGTGGGACCAGGTGCCATGGAGGAGTAAGCAACCTCTCTGACCGGTCACACCCGCCGTGAGCCCTTAATCGAAATTAGGTAAACGGGATTACCCGTAGTCAAAATTAGTATGAAAAATGACAGTGTAAAAATGGGTATGAAACAAATCATTCAACATATGTCACAGAGACACTTTGTAATCGCAAACAAGGTCATTATAGCAACCATAAAATTTGCGAGATGATGACTTCAAACGATATTCGTTAGAGTCAATACTAAGTAAAATATCCAAATATGAAGTAGACACATCAGATTCTGTAGTGCCCTTTATTTCGAGTTCATCGGGATATATCAAATGGACATAAATATGAAAATTATGATTGTTGATTGATAAGACGTCATCGTTATCGTTATATCTATGTGTATGGTTGAAAGGCTCTTTCTATTTTAACACCTGTTCGTAAATAATCCGTCAAAATTCTGGGTATAGCCATTGCACGCCTACTTTCACTGGATTGTTTACCCGCCCGTGCACATCCGTCCGAAGACCGAAAGGAAAAGTATCAATGTCTTTGCAAAAGGGCCTCCAAAAGTATCAATTGTTGCATTTAAACGAAAATTTTCAATTTTAGAAATATGTTAGTTTTGCAAAGTTTATACATTCAACTATGGCAATAATGTCAAATAATTAGAAAAAGCTCTGAGGAAGTAGTCATATAACGATTTTTGATGAAAATGAGCTACAGTGACACTGTAAATTGAAGTATCTTGGGGGATGGGGTGGGGGGGGGTGGGTAAGATGGGACCACATTTGGGTATCAAAGTTTACCTAGGTATATCTAGGGAAATTCTTTATATAAAATCTTATTATCAATAATAACAAAGCAATGATTAATCAGCTTAATATGCATTCATCCGAAAGTTGTGCAGATTTACGTTTATTCAGATCAAAGTCCAGGCTTTTCACCTTCTAACCTTTACCTTGGATTTCGACGTAATTTTAAGAAAAGTTAACATGGGCAATATATCCTTAACTCTTTATTGTAGGGCAATTATATATTGTGTATAAATCTGTGATGATAACGCATTACATTCTATATCATATTGTTTGACCTTTATATCAAGGTCTTGTAACAATCCCTCAAATGGAGCTAGGATGGTTTGATTAATTGAATTTTTCGTCGTTTTCCGCCACACTCAACATAGGTCAGTTATCTAGTGACGTACAGGCTTTATTGATGAAAGAGATAACCCGGATACAATGTACCCAGAAAGAGACCACCAACCAAAAGAAAGTACACTGGCAAACTCTCTCACATACATCGGCGTGAGTGAGAATTGAACCCGCGCCGACTAGAGGTAAGAGTCCTCCTAATTTTGAGCGGGAACCACTCGGCCACGGAGGTTCTTAATGCAGCAGACGTAAAACTAGCGATCCAGACGGTCATTTCATTTCAAACATAGATAAACAAAACCGAAAAGTCAACTTTAGTGCTGTAAACAGACAAATCATATGTTGGTATTCCAAATTAAGGCATACCCAAGTGAAAAAAGGGGTTAGTCGGTCCTTTAATTTATGTATGTAAACTTAAATACCTTTACTAGACACTGGAATCCAGTGACATAAATATGAGTAAGTTACACATTTGCAAACATCCTGGATGTCAATGAACACAATATTAGGGGATTTAAACTCAGAAAAAAAATTATCATTGAGTTATTGAATAATTTCATAATTAGAGAAGTATTAAATTGTTTTAAGTATTAATGATTTTGATAATATTTGCATATAAACAAAAACAATGTTTTCAAAGTTTAAAATTACCAACAAGTTTACCCCAGATATTGTCCGTCCTGTAATAAATGGTAATATGACGTATACTGAGAATGTTCTCTAGGTCCACTCTCCATGTGGCTATCTGTTTATAACCAGCCGATATAGTACACTGTCCTCCCGAATAATGGAGATCAGATTTGAGTCCATCTACAGCATTACTTGCATCGTAGTTGACGTTACCTGGTTGATATTGATGAAGTTGCCATGCCGGCTTGTTGAGGGCAATGTTTTCTGTAGAAAATTAAAACAAATATTCCATTTTCAAATAAACTAAACGTCCATTTATTCTGCAGAAATATAAGTACCTCATGGACACGTGACAGTAAAACGCAATTACAGAGAATACGCTTATAATATATCAGTAAAACTGTCGAGACGCTCGGCATCTAGTAGTGACAATCACGGAACTTTCGGATAGACCTTTAAAAAACGGAGGTTCCCGTTGAAGGACCCTCATAGCTACGACCGTAAGCGCTAATAATAGGCTTAAACTTGTGGTACCTCGACTACAACTGGTGACGCCTGAATATCAGTGAAGGTTTCTCGACGGGACTTATAACAGAGAAACAACGAGCCACCTAATTTAAAAGCCCAGCGGGTGTATTACTAACGAAAGAAATAGGTACGTGGAACTCATTCCAACGATATTGTATCCAATTCTAACATTACATTATTACATAACGATGTAATCAAAATTACTAATGTATAATGATGAATTCAGCGAAAAAAAATCCTACTAAATTTTGACATGTTTTTTTTCTCCCTTTGCAGGAAGGCATACATTGCTTGTAAGATAGCAAGTGTACAGATTAGAGGTCCATTCAGTTGAAATTGACGTAGCAAGATCGCCGTGTTTAATGCTGACTGTGAAAGGACGACCGTGACAGAACATATGCTATTCAGTAGCAAATATATGTAACATGATCGTCACTATTTCAGACAGATTTCATATAAAATTTATTTATCATATTATGGGACAACACTCATACTCTAGAATGCTTCCATTTATATATGCTCGTAAATACGTAAAGGTAAAGCTATGATGTTGCCAATTCATGAAAAAAAAGAAGCTTAATCTAAAATGCAACACCATTACCATTTGTTTATCATATACGATTGATGCTGTGAAGTATTCTTTTTCATACAATAAAAGTTTATTTTACGAAAATAAGGGTTAGTGTCAGAATCTAGACCTACCTAAATAACTAATTTATTAATTGCGTACCGCATTTTGATTAACAAAAACCCTTTGAATTTTCAACATCATGATGTTTTTATCAACTTAATAAAATACCGTTTAACGAAAGAATTTATACTGACACTCTTATGTATTTATATTTGTAAATATACTTCAAACTATTAATTTAAAAATCTATAAAATATAACATCGTCCTCATATTGTACGTTTACATATGGTTGGTTGTACATTGCTTAACGTCTTTCGAGAGTATCATATGGGGAAGGGGGGCTCCGTGGCCGAGTGGTTAGAGCATCGGCCTCAAAATCACAAGGTCTCTCACCTCTGTCGGCGCGTGTTCGAATCTCGGCCGCGGCGTTATGTGAGCAAGTTTGCCAGTTTAGTTGCGGAAGGTCGGTGGTCTCTTCCCAGGTGCATTGTATCTGGGTTCTCTCCTCCACCAACAAAAACTGGACGCCACCAGATAACTGAAAAATTGTTGAGTGTGGCGGAGAGCAATAAATAATCAATCAATCTATCATATGGGGACATTACCATTTCTCGCTTGGTGCATACCGCCTTTGAGCAGGGAGATAGATATCTTTATCATGCCACACCTGCTGCGACACGGGGCCTCGAATTTTGAGTTGTCATCCGGGGGACCTCACCATTTTGTCGCCTCTTACGGCAAGGAAGGGACATTGGGGATCTATTCCAACCCGGATCTCCACAGTTCATGTTTACGTACGATAATTATGGTCAATATTTAACAGATAATAGATGGGTGCACTAGAAAACCGGCAATTTTCACAGGTCCCGCGAATAGGTATGACATGACCTCACATAGATTCATAACTGAAAAGCAATGCTCGTCAATACGAAGTCATTATCGAATACGTATAGAATATTTGAACAGTTTTCAAATTTATTTTCAGACACCAAATCACACACACACACACACACACACACACACACACACACACACACACATATATATATATGCGATGCCAATGTACATTTTAAAGTAAAGTTTTTATAAATACTAAACTCACCATTCAAACTGCATTCACAAATACGTAAGATTTAAAAAAGGAAAAACACTGCATATATTTACAATAAATGAAAATTACATGACAAGATCATACCATAAGCTGTGTACAGTGGTAAACCCAATAAAATCAAACACGTCTGTATCATCTTGACAGTGGAGTGATATCTAAACTAGGAAGTAAATATGGACTGGATTCCTCAAATGATAACCTTACGACACTTTAAAAAATAGTGTTTGTTTATATTGCATTTATTCAATAGTCTTGGTGGTATTTAAATCCTGCCAACATGTCATTCTGCAAAACATGAAATAAATTATACGCGGGAAGATATTCTTTGTAATATCTAGAGTTAATATATGGCCAATTTAGAATAGTTAAAAAGAAATGCTAAAAAAAAAAAAAAAAAAAAATCCGAAGATCTGTATTCAATAAGTTCACTACAGAATACATGTATGTGTAAAATTAAATGTACCACATTCACGCATGGAATACTTAAGGACACTGTCTATTACCTTTCTGTCAAAAAATGAACATGTAATGTTTGTTTATGGAAGTAAATATGACTTAATATAAAGAAACTTATTTGAAACTTTCATTTCTCAATTATCTCAAGTACAATGCGTAAAAAATCCTGACAGTTGTATCAGGCAGGGACGCAGATCACAACTTTTCAACATCGCAGGGAATTTACACGTTCCTTAAGCTTCGGGAATTTGATGTGTACTAAATACAGTCAGAATGTACACAGAAATACAAGGCTTACGGCGGGAGTGACCGGTCAACAGGAGCTATATATGTTCCCATTTTGCGACGAATATATTTGAAAACAGAGAATTTCGATTAGTATACAGCGTATGTTCTCACTGACGCACAGAATATTAAATTCCTCGCATCATTAAACAACCTCTGAACAGATCAGAATGTTCTGATATGATTTAAATCCTTCGGTGTTAGCATGAAATACGGATAAAAATTGTGATAAAATTAAGAAATTCATTACAAAATTAAGAATTATCTCCCTCATACATAGCTCTGATCCGGATTTGTCTCCACTATTTAATATGTTTTGTTCTTTCAGCTCTTCCATATCTGTTGTTATTTCGGATTCCAACATTTTTGTGTTGAACATCACCGAAGAGACAATATTTGTCGAAATGCACATCTGTTGCATCAAAATTAATACCGTTTATTTTTGATAATATGAAATTAAACATTGTACGTTATATTCAACTTTTCATTCAACATTCTGTAAACTATAAAAAGATCAAAATGTCCTCGTGAACCACTTCGGATATGAATAATGTTAGTAAATAAATATTACATTGATGTAATAAAATCCTTGTGCAGAATTACACCAAATTACCAATTCGTCATTCATAAACATACATAATGCAGTAATTCAACAAGTAATTTATCACCAAAATATAAAAAAAACATATTTAGATTTTGAAAAGGGGGTGATTAATCTCGTTCTCCTTTTTTTTGTTTTTATCTATAGTCGCCTGAGCAATTTTTCAGCTATCCGGCGACGTTCTCCTTTTTAAATGGAATTTAGATAAAATTACCCTTTAATTCATCCACCTTTCTTACCTGGCCCATTTTTGTAGTCTTCTTTTGAGGCAGAATTTATTCAAAAGCGTCTACATGAAAAGGAGAAAAAAATATTTTGCAATTGCCTTTAAGTCAACCGTTAAATGCATCGAAATTTAACTTATTGACAATATTCAGTTTCATTCAAATGTCAACTCAATAAATTTATATTCCGGTGAACAGGAAATAAAGGACGACACATAATCTTCCATATCGGCTGAATCTATGGATATCCAATGACCGTAGACAACACACACACACACACACACACACACACACACGTGAATTTAAAAAAAATCATATCGAAAATGAAAATAAGATTGTCTTGCGAAACCAAAAACAAAAAAAAAAAAAAAACAAAAAAAAGATTTGCCGGATTTGGGTCCTCTATTTGTTAATTGTGGTTAATTTAGCTCTTCCAAGTTTGTTCTTCTTTCTAGTTTTCAACATGTTTTGACTGGACATCCATTATTTGTCGAAATGCGCATCCGGTGCATCACAATTGGCACCGTTTATGTTTATATATTATATGGCTGTAGTTTCAAAGAGTTATATGCATCCTTTTGCGTACTTCAGTTTTCGGGCCGTATCGGTCAAATAGACTGGTGCAGCGGTTGAGAAAAGGTTATAATAATATCAGATTAGTTCAAGATACTCCAGAAACCTAACAGTGCTATTCAAATTTGTATCCCAGTGTACTTCACACTATATGACGTCACAGTGAAATATAGTGACGAATTACAAGCAAGTAGTCAGTAAAATATGCTTTTCAGATTTTCTTACTCCGTCTAAAAGGAAGAATGAAAAACAAATAAGGGTTCCAAAAGTATCTGTATGTGGTTGTAACTGACTCGATGGATGAGAGGGACAATTATCTAGAAAACAATACCCATAAATTAGATTAGGAATGGTATATGTTGCCATGAAATAAGTATAGAATAGTTGTTTTATCCGTTTCATACTTTTGTACGGAACGAAATATGCATGCATAGCTGCGATACATAAGGAAAAATGCCTATGCATTGAACTTAATGTCTGAATGATATGAGTTTAAATGCTGTTCATGTAGTTATTGAGATCTAAACAAAGTTTCGTTTGAAGAGAGGAATTCGGTGGGTGCATTCAACTTGGATAACGAAAATAATTCCGCTTAGTAAGAAACAATATTATGATTTGTATTCAACTATCATTCCCTCAGTTACTTCACAACACGATTTACGAAATAATCCCGTGAGGCCCCAGTTTATAATAGTCCCTCAGTACTCCTTGCTTGTCGTAAAATGCGACGAAATGGGGCGGACCTTCGGATAGATCACAGGAACCGACACCTCATGCCACAGCAGGTGTGGCAGGTTAAAGACCCCTCCCTTCGCCAAGCATAGGCTTACATATTGCAGGCCTTCACCGGCAATGTTGACGTCTCCATATGAGTGGGAATCTCAACAGTATATAATCAATCAATCAATCAATCACTTAATCAACGTCTGTAACTTTAACCAGAAAACTGACAGATATTAGAATTCGATAATCAGTCACAAAAGCTTTAATTCCTTGTGTAGTGTATTTTCAATATTCAGACAGACCAAACAGTTTGAAAAAGGTCGGGTCAGAGTTCAACTTAATGATAGACGGGTTGATTTCAATTTCATGATAAACTCCCCTCAACTATGTAGCAATGTTTCATTATCACCTACACATGGTGTTTATATCTCTCAACTTATTCGATACGCAAGCACTGCTTATGATCATTTCTTAATTCGAGGCAGCTGATGGCATCCAAGTTGATGTTTCACGGGTTTGTACAACCTCGTCTAAAGTCAGAATTTCGCAAATTCTATTGGCGTTATAACGTTTGCCAGTACAAACTTCGATTAGGTCAAATTATATTTCACATGTTTCATGTCAACTGTTAGACCGTTCTTGGAATACTGATTCTGACTGCAGATTACTCCCTTTACCTGATCAAGATTTGGGCTTTCTGTCGGTGTGGCCGGTCGACGGTGCCCCGTATTTGCCCATCCCTCTTATTTGTATTTTCCATAGGAATTTCCACATTGAGTACTGCTCGTTATCTTAGTATTTTCACTGTATTAAGGCATATATAACTTACATCGCAAGCTCTTTCCTGAACTTCATTTGATAATTAAGCAATCAATATGTAACTATGAAAACGTTTATATATATCATGATTATAATGGTAATGTGATGCTCGTCAAAGAGTGGTTATAGGCAATAGTTAGCATTGCATCATAAATTTTTATTTATATGATACAACCTTTGTTGGAAACGATGAATTGAATCCAGGAATCAGAGGACACTCCCCCCTCCCCCTTCGTTATGGATTTTCAGTTTAGGTTGAATTAAATCTTTTACATGATTTTGCTGTATTTAACAGGATTGTTATTTCTCTTGTTAAAATCCGCCATCGAGGTAAACACAAAGTCAACTATATAACCTTAGGCAAATGATATAACCGTGGCTATATTAAAATGAGTATCAATTGATTTAACCATGCTTATAATGGTGACTGTATTCGCATTCGAGAACAAATGTTGTTTACAGTCACCTTGTAGTACACTAATGTTGTTTACAGTCACCTTGTACTACACTAATGTTGTTTACAGTCACCTTGTACTACACTAATGTTCAAAATAATTTGATGTTGTAAATACATTGAGATTAGTTTTCCTTCATTGTCTTTCAGATATGATGTAAGTGAAAATAAAATGTTTGGGAAGTATATCTCGAAGCGTGCGCTTATAAACAATATCCTTTACTCCCTTTATGCCATAGAATAATTCATCTGTATTATTGTATCATCTCCGTTGTCGTCAAGGGAATCGTACGTGTCTCTTGACCTCCATGCCAGTGGTATGCACCACACTTGACGCATAGATCAGTTTATTCTCTGCAGTTCACAAAACTCTTAAAATAATGCTTCGTTATATCCCCTTTTTGTTATATAGAAGCTTGATAAAATACACAATAATGACATGAAAGTACCATGTACTAAATATTACACATTATATTCCAATTCCTTTTTATTTTGAGATACTGAAAAAAATGTATACCGATAGTGATTTTAGCATCAATGACCAATGTCTTTGATAAATATCTTTAGAAACTCGAAAACAAAACAAAAAAATAAATAAACAAACAAACAAAAAATAGAGAAGGTACCATGTTAAATTATTTTTTTTAATTCCTGAAGCTGTACGGTTATATCAGCATGAAGAATGTATTGGTATCGATAATAAATTGGGATGTGTCTAATGAGCAACAGCTTCTTTTTGCATTTGTTGATTGTGTTAAGAAAGGCTATAAAAATTTCCAAGATATATGGTATTTTTACACACAATCATACTGGATATATCGAAAGGATAGAACGCTTTCCACTCAATATTTTCATGATTGACATGTAAATAAAAAGGTAATGGCAAAAAGCATTTTAACGAGAAAAAAAAAAAATAGATATAAATCGTCGACTCCATGGTCAATTACATTGTACTCAAACACAAAATGCTTAATTGTGTAATATGTTAAAATATTTTAATTATATGCTATTTGAATACACTAATAAAGTGCTCTTGAAAAGAACACATATATCAATAAAGTCCAACAGTCTCATCACAGATTCCGTCTTTCCATTCTATGAAGTTTTGTATACCCACACCATCCATAACGTACCCGTGTATTGGTTTACATTCAAAAAGAGCAATACTGAATCAATAACTCATTAAAATATGCACAAAGCCTTCAACATTTTCATTTCGAAGTAGATTCGCGAAGTTCGTTTACGAAATGTCTCCATTTTAAATGTTCGTGTGGCATGTACTAACTGACAGTAATACCGAAAACACGGAATACAAATAAAACATAGTTACAGCTTGCACTCAATTGTCTGCCGTTTTTTAAGTATGTACAAATGTCTTGCCACGTGCGGTCAGAAACGGTGTTGTACTAACATGATATCTCAATAATAATATATATTATTCATAATAAATAACCTCACTTTACAATGTGTCAATGTGAAATTAACTCCATACCAAATGTAAGGAAAGATTGAAAAGAAATATTTTCCTTCTTTCTTCTTAAAGTAATGTGACATTGATTTGAGAGAGAGACAGAGAGAGAGAGAGAGAGAGAGAGACTATTCCCCAGGACTTTCTAACAGTTATAAAATGAATGAAATGAATTTAGCTACAATATCGTCTTAATGAAATCACACGTTTCACGTAATTAACCTTGATACCACATGGTATGGCGGTTGGGAGAAATGAGAAATATTCAGATATGTCTAATTATACCATCATAGTCTTAACCGAATTTGTGCAATGAAATATATTAAATGTATTGAAAACAGTTGTGTCTTGTAGTACAAATAACGGCTGTCCTAATATCATATTACACACACACTAATTCCTCTAATGAAGGGACTCATAATGAGACGGCGGACTCAGTTCTCCCAATTCTTGATATCCATTGTTGACGTTCTCATATTTATGTACTTGTAAAACAGTATCGTTGGTGCAAAGGTCGTAGTTACATTCACGGTATTTGTTATTTCTGTGTAATCTTTTCCTGTTTGTGAAAATGATTCAATTCCATATGTGTAACTAGGATACTTTTTGTTAGTTTGTTTCTTTTCATGATAATGTCATATGTGTAAGAAGGAAGTTTTTTTTCATGATAATGTCATATGTGAGGAATTTGAAAAAAAAGCTTCTTACCATTTCGTCATTTTATGAATAACATAAACTCCATTTAGAACCAATATTACACAAAGGACACTTAAGACACCATACAATCTGGTAGTATGTATCGGAATCCGTCGCCACTCCTTGAGTATATACTAAATAATGGATTGATACAGTGGGGATATTATTCAACAAATATGTTTAAAGAATATGTATATGTATATATATATATATATATATATATATATATATCATACTGACTTTCTAAACAATTGTTACCATGCCAACCGATTTCGCAGCCCCAACTACAATAACTTGTCACATGATGACAATCAAGTGATTTCAGACAGAATACATTCTTCCTTACAGCTGACACCTAAATGCTCAGAATAATAATAAATTGAGAAAATAGGCAATATATTCAATTTATGTTTTGACCTCTTACTTCAGAAAACAAAATCATTACCTTTATCATATTTGTCGCCCCGATATCCAGGTTCACATTTACCATTACAGGAGCCACTGATTTGATGACACTCCTTGTCCTCTCGACATTTCTCGCTTGTTTGATGACAGTCCGGTCTATACTGGACAGCACACTTTAAGGGGACCAGTATATAAGATATACACATTAAGGAGACTAGTATATCATATATACACATTTAGGAGACCAGTATATAAGATATACACATTAAGGGGACCAGTACATTATATATACACATTTAGGGGACCAATATATATGATATACACATTAAAGCAATATAAGCTGTCAAAATTGTTATTTTAGGGTCCTAAAATTTAATCGAAAATTTTGTAAACATCTACCTTCTAATACCTGATTTTATCGATTAAACTTTTGACATGTTGTATTTTTTGCATTAAATGCAAAAATGTTCGACAGTTGAAATTAAGTCTTCCCGTACCTTAATTTTCCCGACATTATTTCCGTATGCAATGACCTAAAGCTGAACTCATTCAGCAAAATCAAATGCGTAAGCGCAATATTTCCGGTAAGCACGAAAGATGTCTGACACGAAAGGTTCGAAGCGAGGGAGAAAGCCGACTTTGGAATTTTGCGTAATGTTTCGAGCGATCCCTTAAAACTATCATAACTAAAAAACATACTATCATAACTTTAAAACATATAACATCGTTAACAATGCCAAAATAATGATGGTAACTAGAATTTTATCTCACCTCGCCGTCCATATTTTAATGACCCGGATACAACCCGATCCACCCCGATCAGCATCAGAATCATTCGTGTCAACATCGGTTATCTTCGGGATTGTCGCCGACGATTAATCAGCTGCCATTGTTAGGGTTAAACGGAATGTCGAGGAATATATTTTTCATCACGTAAAGGTGTGTAAACGATACATAAGAGAGGAAATTCGATGCAGTTCTTTTTTCCAATCATATCAATGTTCATTTAACCTCTTTTAATGCCACTATAAAAAATTGCAATTTTGGCCGCTTATATTGCTTTAAGGGGACCAGTATATTATATATACACATTAAGGAGACCGGTATATAAGATATACTCATTAAGGGGACCAGTAGATTATATATACACATTAAGGGAACCAGTATATAAGATATACACATTAAGGGGACCAGTATATATACAGTACGGATATCAGTGTGCAATACACATGCATTAAGGTCACTAAATCAGTAGAATGTATCATTGACGTATTATACAATCTAGACGAATCAACTGGGAGATGTACACACCATAAGCAGGCGAAAGTGGCATATTACTACACAGATATGGACAGTTGATGATTGTAAAGTTGAAGTCATTACGCTTGTCATATAATGTAGTTGTCAGTCTGTCATTAGAGTCAATAGTAAGTAAAATATACAAATATGAAGCAGACATGTCAGGTTATGTAGTGACCTTTATTTCGAGTTCATCGGGATGTATCAAATGGACATAATTATGAAAATTATGACTGTAGATTGATAAGACGTCATCGATATATCTATATGTATGATTTAAGGACACGGCAATTTTTTTTGTTCTTATCCCATAGCAGTTTCTGAACAAATTCTGCTTCATATGAATACAAAATTAAGTCTGCACAATTAGTGCCCATGGGAATGCCAATAAATTGTTGGAAGACTTCATCTAGAAACACTACGCAAATGCTATCTACAAGAAAACCAAGCATACTCTTAATGTCTGCTTCAGAATCCATGCGGGCTATCTGAGTAGTGTCTAGCAAAATATGTACTTTGTTTTCCAATCACTAGAAATTTGTATTTTCGAGTGCCATTTGTGTTCAAAAAGCAATTATTTATTATCTGAAAGAGTCTAGATTTTAATTTATTGTGCGGAATTGTTGTTCCTTAGAGTTTTTCGAGAATCCACATCTGATTGACACCACTTCTGGAATATGCAGTGGGACAGTATCTTTGAAGTAACTCTTTAATCGCTGTTAGCAGTTTAGTTAGTAATAAAGATAAAGGCTTGGTAGAGCACTTACTGGAACCAGCAATGTGTCTTTGTTTGTAAGGATTTTTTATGTAATTTCGGAATTCAATAAAGCTATGGTAATTCACACTGATCCTGATTCTTAGGAATGTCAAAAGTATTTAAAACTGAAAGATGATTATGAAGAATGTCATCCTTTGTAAGATTGCTTCTAGTATAAGTTTGTTTGTTTGTTTGTTTGTAGCCGCCTGAGCAATTTTTCAGCTATCCGGCGGCTGTCACCATTACCGGTGACAGGGCTGCAAATTTAGGCCTATGCTCGGCACTCAGGGTCTTTAAGCAGGGAGGGATCTTTATCATGCCACACCTCGGTTTATACGGTCTCATCCGAAAGACCGGCACCCACGTCCCACAGTGGGATTCGAACCCCCGACTCAAGGATCATCAGATCTTTGAGCCCGACGCTCTAACCACTGCGCCACGCGGGCGGCTCTAGTATAAGTAGGATTCTCAGATGTTGAAGTAAATCCCAGTTGATTTAAAAAACATTTATGATAGTAACTTTTACAAAGAAAGACAATGTTGTTACTTGCTTTATCCGCTGGAACTAGCACAAGGTTTTCATGTAGTCTACGTAACTCATTCGTCACTTCTGCTTTCTTAAAAACAGAAGGATAAAAAGTGCGCACTTTCCCCATCAAATGGTGAATGCGGGATTTTAACAATTTTCGAATACTTTTGATCCACTCAGACAAAGTGTCAAGTTCCTCTCCTTCAGATTTCGTCCAACGTCTGGCATATTCTTCCACGGAATTTCATGATAGCCATGAAATTATGTCGCCATCTAAATGAGCGAGGTTCTCGGAATTTAGGACCTTTTAAAATCAGGAACTTAAGATCTTCATTTAGTGCAATAGTTATGTTTCCTGAAATGATATGACAAGTGGGGCTGTAATTAAACGAGGAAGAACATAAACACTTTGGAGGACTTCATTGTAATTCCCCAATATCAAGGCACTGCAATATTTGTGTATAATTTAATTACTTGAATGCAATAGTGGAAGTATATCTATATGAAACACAAGGTGTGAATTTCATTTTAAAGTAAGGCGGAATGCAGGACTGTACTTTTTTATGGTTAAGGATGTTGTTAATGTTGACAGCATCAATCCCTTTCTTGTCAAATTTAAGATAAAGGGATCGGCGATGTTTCTAGAGTTCACTCTCATCAATAATACGTGGAGGACCAAAGCAGGAATAAGCGTTAGCTTTTTCTTGTAATTCATACAAACGTTTCAAAGAGACAGAGTTGAGTTTGGTGCCAATGTGATGAGGACCCAATGGTCTATTCACAAAAGGTAAAAGGGAGTCAAAAGACGCATTATGTATTATGGGTTTGCTGTACGAACGATGTCCATGACTACGTTTACGTCTTGGTGTATTGTTAATAAGTCCCATCACATTTATATTGTTACACTGTGGGCGGGAAATATTTCCTATGCTTCCAATAGTGTCGCTGCATCCATATGGAAAGGCAGTGACTGCTTTCCTAGTCCAGTATTCCTTTCGTTGTCTACGAAAAGGTGTACTTAATGTAGGACTGTTGGTGTGATGCTAATTTTTTTTTCTATAATTCTCACTTTCATCGATAAGATGGGGTGGTGGGGGAATTAAAATGTTTATAAAGAAGTTGTTGGCCCCCTTTATTAATTTCAAATCTATGGCCCGACATGCGTTTATTTAAAGATTCTTTTGTTTCCCCGATATGAATGAACCCGCATAAGTTACATTCAATTCCATAGACAACATTGGAATGTTTGCATGTCAGATTTTCTCCAGTCTTGGTATAAAGCTCTTTGTTGGTTAAATTGCTTTTAAAAGCATTTCTAGTGATAAAAATCTGTGTCTTATTTACAAATCAATTATATTCATTTTCTGTTTCGAAATCGAAAATTCCGGGTGCCCTTCGCTTCCGTGTTTAGTCGTTACCTTAATTACCCGTGTACCATGCATTTCCAAGTGATTGTACTTTCCCTACCCATATGATTTAAAGTTTATAATAAGGCTTTTATGGTGTTATATAATATTAAGGCTTAATGCCCCAACCCCTGCTGGATATACTGTCTTATTTACCAAATAATCATATTCAGCCATTTCCAGGACAAACCTCTTCATTCGCAGTCCATTACTAGGGCTAATTATTTTACCTGTTGCCCATTATTGACCTATTGTTCCTTACTAGGACATAGCTTGTCTGTCGTCCATTACCATGACACAATTAGCTATTGCGTGTTTATCAGCCGTACAGACATCTATAACGTTCATCCAGAGCGACCAGGATATGGAATATCGGGTTATGATTTTATACATTTTTTTTCACATAATAAATCCATGTATAACTAACGAAAAGGGCTTGGTTGTTTTGTCAGACTGGTTAAAGATACAGAGCTCACGTAAAAAGAAGACATTAGTAACGCAGTGCTGGTATATATCAATTACAAGTTCTATACACTTGTCGCTTATTGATCAAACTTAACCGTTCCAATATATATATATATATATATATATATATATATATATATATATATATATTTGAATACTACGGATTTTGATCCACTTTATTCAATACGCACATGCAGACCGATATGCATGTATACAATATGATATATGCTAGAATATTTAGATATAACAAGACAAAACCTAACGCAATAAATGCATTTCCAGTATATCAAAATCGTGCAAAATTATGTTTGAGTTGGTTTCAAAAAGTTCATTACAAGATTACATACGGATTCAATTTCATTCAGAGGATTCATGCTGATTACTGTGTCAGATTCTTGGTCAACCAGGAGCCGCAAGAAGTCTACAGTATCCTCTGTCTGTGGAAAGGCTGGCACTATGAATGCTTTACTGTTTGTGTACGACTGGAGCAACGAAAACACTTCATTAGTCCTTTACTGCCAAATACCCTTACTATTCCCGTACACTACCGAGCAATTTCAAGTAATTTAAAGAAATATCAATAGTAAAACAGAGAATGCTTATAGTAAAATGTGGTTACTCAGTTTTAGAAATACGTAAACAATGTTCAATTGAAGGACTTGATCCGCCCCTTAAAACGATTATATTTCCGTATGATATGACACAAATGTGTTATAAGCAATTTTATACCTTGTGTTAGTGTGATACATGTCACAGTTATTAAATTGAATAATTCCAAGCTGTATTCCAAACATCTACTATCAGAACATTATATTTGATTCTACGTGCCTTTCATTTTTTTTTTTATATCCGTAGTAAACTGAATTGAAAATGATCCGATCGCTGACTATTATATGTGGTGGTCTAATGTAAGTTAGTTTTCTCATCACTTTTAACTCGGGTTTACACTCTAGTTGTAGGCAAATGTAAATATTTTTTCCCTTAGTGTTTCAAGAATTTGAAGCAAATCAGATCCTACTTTCTACTCCGGCTGTCCCACAGTATCCCTATGAAAATGATGTTACTTGTTTAACAAAAAAAAATAAAAAAAAATCACCTCCATCGATGAATATTGTACCTCGCAAGTGGATACAGTATAAAGCATTGACATGACCACAAATTGTTAGTCATTGCCATACCATACATAACTTATATCTTTATTATGCTATGTAAAGCCCCTTACTGGCACAGAAATGGCGTTGATGAAGCTTCCACGGTTGGAGACGTCACCGTTGGCGGTGAAGAGCTGCAAAATGTAGGCCTACGCTGAGCGCTTCTGGCCTTTGAGCAGGAAGGGATCTTTTATGTGTCACACCTGCTGTGACATGGGGCCTCGGTTTTTGCGGTCTCATCCGAAGGACCGCCCCATTTAGTTTCCTCTTACGACAAGCAAGGGGTACTGAGGATCTATTCTAACAATCCGTATCCCCACGGGGACACACACACACACATATATATATATATATATATATATATATATATATATATATATATATATATAGTTTCTCCTAGCAAAAACTTCCCGGAAACATCAGGTTAAAGAGCAAGTTTCCGTCGCGGAAATCTAAAAAAAAAGCACATGTGTACAAGGGGTTTCTGTGCACTGAAACTTTGCGGGAACTTTCAGGATGTTTCCGATGCAGAAACTATATGGATACCTGGACACCCTACGTGGGCACCCAGTGTGGAAACTTCACAACTTTAGTACAACCCGTTTTGCTTTTCATAAATATCTTTCTGTTTTAATACATCAGAAATGAATGATCGGTTGATTGATTGTTTATTGTTATCCGCCACACTTGACAGTTTTTCAGTTATCTGGTGGCGTCCAGTTTTTATTGGTGAAGGAGAGAACCAAGATACACTGTACCCAGGAAGAAACCACCGACCTTCCGAAAGTAAACTGGCAAACTTTTCTCTTATATATTGGCAAGAACGATAATCCAACCCGTGCCTACTACAACGCGGTTTTTTTTTTTTTTGTTTTTTTTTTCCACTCTTACAAATGTGCAATTGTGGACTTTTTTTTCTGTTTGTTTGTTTCTTTTATATATATATATATATATATATATATATATATATATATATATATATATATATTTTATCTTTTTTATTTTGTTTCTTTTTTTGTATTTTATTTTTTGTTTTTTCTTTTGTTTCTTTTTTTTTTCTTTTTTTTTTTTATTGTTTTGTTTTTTTAATTTGCTCTATTTGGCAGATTTACCCCGACTCAAACTTCCTGGGAAATGTATTTCTTAAATTTCGAAAGAATTAAATGATAGGTTGTCAATAAGGATGTAAAAAGTTTTTAAAAAAAGTTTGGTCTCACCATGTTACAAAGACTCCTACTCCTGGGATCATGAAATTTTCAATTTCGATAAACATCTGGTCTTTCTAAATTTTTTATTGTTTTACTTAAAATTCAACAGTACAAATACCATACTATCAAATATTTTACATATAAACATTATATACAAAGCTTGGCCCAGCGCTGGAGTCAGAACCTTCACCCCCGGGGACCATGAAATATACAATTTTGGTAGATGACTGCCTGCTCTACATTGAAATGGATGTAGGTCAACTTATAGATCTGCTGTTTGATAACATATTTTTGAAAATTGGTCAATATTTTTCCAACCCCTAAATCTCCCGGACTGCAAAGGTACTGACATTTCAAATTTATGTCTTTTTTTTTTAATGATGTTTGATACGGAAGTTGAAAAGAATTGGAATGATAGTCATGGGTAAGTTTAAATGTTTGATTGTTAACGCGCGACTCACGACGGTGGATGCTGATTAATTACAATAAAAGTTGAGTACACGTTTTCGAAATAAATACTACTCAAAGTGTATCTTTTTTTAAATTTCTTTTTTTTTTTAATCCACAGGACATTCAGATGTCAAACAAAAAGACATTGTAAGATACTTTCTCGAAGAGAAAAGTTTTTGGCAAATGATCCTTGTTTGGGGCGGGGGGGGGGGGGGGGGGGGTCATCAATACAATGCTGCTTTGAACAAAACATGCCATTACATAATATTAGATAATGAAACCAGTCGAAATTGAGATAAGCATCCTCTTTGAGATATATGTCGACAATATGCAATCACACATGTAGTTAATAGCTATCGGATGAACTCCTGTACTTCATATATAATATGACTGATTTTAATTCTGTATAGAATGATCACAAAACAACTTTGATAAAGTACTGTTTTCCATAGTTAGAAAACATATATCTTCGAACGAAATTATTACAATTTTCTTTGAAATGTGTTTTACACTCATGGATAGAAATAAACATCTCAGAAGTCGGTAATTGTGTACCCCATCCTGAAAATAAGCATGGCTAAATTATAGATCAGATCTCAGTATAATGAAGTTGCCGTTCAATAAATTAAAATGGTCGTAAACCGCCCGGTCGACACTCGACACTCGTCACCTTAAATTGCACGTCGACTAGTCGACTATACGATGCTGGCTTCGTCAACTCATTAAACTATAACATGTTTAGACGGTAATGACGCATAATAATAATAATTATATATATATATATTATTAGCAATATATATATATGCGATGTCAATGTACAATTTAAAGTGTTTAGAAATAAGTGTTTATACGATTCAAACTAAATTCAAAAATAACATATGGTTTTAATATCTTACAATAAATGCAAATTATATGACAAGATCATACCATAAGCTGTGGACAGTGGTAAACCCAATAAAATCAAACACGTCTGTATCATGTTGATAGTGGGATGATATCTGAACTAGGAAGTAAATACTATCGACTGAACTCTTTAAAAAGATGGAAATGATTTTTAAATGGTAACCTTACAGCGCATTATATATATCCATTGGTTGATGGTGCATTTATCCAATAATCTAGAGGGTATTTACACCTGGCGACTTGTCAAACAGGAAAAAAATGAAATGAATTGTGCGCAAGAAAACATAATTTGTAATTTCTAGAGGCAGTGCACACTTAAAAAGAAACGTTAAAATGTATTTGAAGATTCCTTTTCACCGAGTTCACTACAAAAATAATGTGTGAATTAAAATTAAATGCACCGTAGTCACGCATGAAATACCGTTGAATTTAACTTCACTGTGTACTACAGCGTTTTGTCAAAAAATGAAGACTTGATATATATTTATGAAAGTAATGGTGGTTTATTTTGTGGAATCTTATTTGAGTGTACCTTTTATCAACTATGTCAATACAATGAGTAAAACTTTCATACAGCTATAACAGGAAGTTATGTAGAACAAACATGTTTAACATCTCAGGGAAATTCAATGCTCCTTGTACTGAGTACAGCGAGAATCTGCACAGCAATACAGGGTTCACAACAGGTGTCAAAGGTCAACAGCAATATATATATATATATATATATATATATACATACCACACACACACACACATATATATATATATATATATATATATATATATATACCACACACACACACACACACACACACACACACACACACACACACACATATATATATATATATATATATATATATATATATATAAAACACTTTTTGACCAAAAGTAAACTTTTTTATACTTCGCTTATTCTACAATATGCATACTCTCTCTCTCTCTGGTATGTACAGGCTGGAGTGGGAGAGCATTTGACTACCATTGACAGTGATCATTATTTGTTATTGTGTAATGCAAATAAAAACGAATATATTGAGAGATTCCATCCACCAAATCACTGACGATGGTAGTGAATGAGAAGAATGCACACATGAAAGTGAAAACTATTAAGCGAAGAATGACCACATAACACCCACCCGCGTATGTTTCAGAAAATGAAGTCTGGCGAACTGAATATTTTTGTGACATGCATATCAAATTATCCCAAACCCTCCCAACACGGATTATTGAATGATCGGGGATCCACTTTCACTGTATTCTTCTTACTTTTGCATGTCAAGATTGTTTGAATTGGGAAGACAACATTGATTTGTTTTTATTTGTTTTTGTTGTTGTTGTTGTAGTTGTTTTTCGGTTGACCTCGAAAAATGGTGAAACGTGCCCATATTTCTCTTTTTGAAATGAACACGAAAAACTCTTGTCTAAGTGATGAGTTGATGTCCATACTTCTGATTGTGAGACAGTCAGTCAAAGCAATTCGCTCAAACTTCTTGAACGATAATACAGATTCCACATTTTGTGGGTATTCCATAGTAATAAAATTAGATGCAAACACAATTTCCCTCTAGTGAAGAGTTTCATAGTGTGCCGTTGGGCTCAGTTCCCCCAGCTCTTGATACCCACGGTTGACGTTCTCGTCTATATGGATTGTGTCTTTGGTGTCAATCGTGGAGTCACCTGGACGGTATTTCTTATCTTTATCTGATCTTCTCTTCTTCCTGAAATTGATTTCATTCCACATTTGAAACAAGAAAGTATTTTTCCCACAATAACGACGTACGTGTTAAATTTGTAAGAATCTGCTTACCATTTAGTGATTTTGTACATAACATAAACTCCATTTAGGGCCAGTATAACACAAAGGACACATAAGACACCATAAAATCTGGTCTCGTAGTTTCTCGCAGAATCTGTGTCCTGAACGTGATCATCAACTGCATAATAAATTGATATACTGGAACATTAATCGGTTAATATGTTGTTTAGCATATTTAAAATTGCATATACATATATATATATATATATATATATATATATGTTTATTGTTTAACGTCCCGCTCGAGAATCCTTCGCGCATATGGAGACTTCACCATTGCCGGTGAAGGGCTGCAAAATTTAGGCCTATGTTCGGCGCTTACGGCCTTTGAGCAGGGGGGATCTTTAACGTGCCATACCTGCTGTGATGATACGGGATCTCAATTTTTTCGGTCTCATCCGAAGGACCTTTGTCGTAGAAAATTTTTTTGTTTGTTTGTTTTACGTCCTGTCAACAATGTTTCACTCATATTGAGACGTCACCAGCTGTACGTGAAGTACCACACATTTAGTCCTATGCTTAGCGCTCAGGGCCTTAGCAGTGACGGTTCTTTAACGTGCCAACGCCTACCGTGTAACACGGGACCTCCATTTTAAGTTCATATCTGAAAGACCAATGATTCTCACTTCTAAATGCCGAGCGTTTGGTGAAGGTGCAATCACTACCAATTTTTTTTCTTTTTAGGTTTTACGCGGCCATGGCACGAGCGGAATTGGACATCACGAACTCCCGGTTAAACAGCGAATGCTCTAACCTCTGAGCTACCGCGACCGGTGTGTCGTAGATGATCTACACACACACACACACACACACACACACACACACACACACACACACACACACACACAAATATATATATATATATATATATATATATATATAATCCTAAAATTTTCGATAAAACCCGCGTCTTTTTGAAGAGACGTATATTACACAAGTAAATTCCAGATACTACGGACTAAGAAAAAATAGTACTATGTCAATAAAAATACTATGTTAAGAAGCTACATGTAAAGAATAAACAATGTCTATTTGTAAATGTGTGTTAGAAGTGACACATAATCTGTAACTGGGATTTTAAATATGCTTCCTCACCAAAGTGTATATGGTCTGGAGAGTTCGTGCCATCATTCGGTCGGGATAAGAATATTTTTGTTCTTCAAAATGTATAGAAATTAAGCATAATAAGAGAGGGAATTTACAGAACAACGGGATTGAAATAAAATAATTGGAAAATGATATTTTTTTTTATTAATTAGTTTTCCTTATTTTAAAGTGGGGTATTAAGTAATTCGTGCCATTATGGATGAACAGCTCTACAGTAGACGCGGAAAACATCGCTGAAAATTTTAATATTAAACTTATATGAATTTCCAAAACGTATTGAAGAAGAATCAAACGGCAAGCATAGTGGGTCCTGTAACAAACTCAGAAGTTCTTCTTTGTTTAAAAAGAGAAATTTGTTTTTTAAAAAAGAAGGGGGAGGGACAGATGCCTTTTCTTACGATTTTTTTTTAAAAATTGTTTTGGGGAGATATTGGGATTTTTGTTACAAGAGCAGATAACAACTCTTATATATTCTAAATGAACACGTGGTTTAATCCAAATGTAAAGATAACTAATGTATTCATCTTCTTGAAACATTATAACAATGCAGGGCTTATTTTCATCAGAGATCTCCTTCATAGTGATTGGGATTTCTTAAATCTACAAGATGTATTTACAATAAACATCAAACTAATGTCATTGAATATGCAGCACTTATTTTTAATGCCTGAGCTTTCTATTCACTTATTTACAAATTTAATAGGACCAATCCTCCCAAACTTTATCACATCCTTCTATAAAAACAGTGAAGGGTGTAAAGAGGTGTACAGACCTTTTTGCAGAAAAAGGGAAACAATTACTTGTGTTCAAGAACGAGCGAAAATGGGTATACTTTCACAGAAACTGACTGGGATACGATTTTAGCCCCCTTTCAAAGTAACACAAAAATCAGAATTTCACTGCCTGCAATTTCAAATCCTTCAAAGAATATTTCCTACAAACCAATATTTATACAAGTTAAAGATTCTACTCCCTTGTGCAGTTTTTGTGGTGTCAATATTGAAATTTTAGAAGATCTATTTTTTTTATATTGTTTTCATACCAGGGAACTATGGTGTGATGTTTCAAGATTTGATTTTGCTTCTAGTTTTGATTTTGCTTGTAGTTAAATAATACATTTTTTCTTGTTAAGTACATATATCTACAGTTAGAAAAAGAATAATTACAGAATTGCAGTTGATAGGTACTTACGTTAAACTGTAGATATGATGAATATCAAAGTCACTGGCAGAGGAGATATAAAAATAATGATTATATCCATTCCGTGTGCGGGAGTTATTCTCTCTCTCTCTCTCTCTCTCTCTCTCTCTCTCTCTCTCTCTCTCTCATTGGAAATTACATTTTACTCCACTCATATTCATATCTAAGAAACAAGATAAATATAATATCACAGACAGAATGTTTAATGTATACTATTGGCTTGTGTTTGAAAATAAATGTGTCTTGTCATTATCCTTGGAATCTGTAACATATGTTCTTATAATATTTCTTTTTATTTGTATGCAAGATTTATATGTGTGAAGTGAAAGTTTAAATTAAAATAAAATAAAAATAAAAATAGAGATGAACAAAACATCTACCAATACCAAACAAGCTGATCTACCCTGCAGTCGCTGACCCAAACGTTGATGAAGATAATGTACACGATATCAAGTTATATATATATATATATATATATATATATATATATATATATATATATATATCACCAACCTTTGAAACAGTCGGTTCCATGCCATCCAGCTTTGCAGCCCAACCTGCAATAGCCCGTCACATGATGACAATCACGTGAATTTTGACAGAACAAAACTGCACTTCTCTTTACAATTAGCACCAAAATGTCCAAACTCGCAGACTGGGAAAATGAAATAAACATAAATAGTTTATCAAATAGCCAAATACGATTGATTCATACATATATGTCGTATTTCAGACCACAAAAGCATTAGACACCCTGATCATTTTGCTACTTTTACATTTTAAATATGCAGATCACCAAAATAATATTTTTCTTCTCAATCACGTATTAGTAAAAATTATGTTATCAGTGATTATATATATATATATATATATATATATATATATATATATATATATATATGCATATGCATAATGTAGGTACACATTTACAGAACTAATTCGGGTTTAACATATGACTTACTGATAACTGATATATAGAATGCTATTTTTTTAAATTTCACTGAAACCTAACTGCATGCTTGCGTCACCCTGGTTTAATGGATTGAAATCTAACTGAATGGTCATTGAAACCTGACTAAATGGTCACGGAAGACTAACTGAATGGTCATGGAAATGTCACTGAAACCTAACTGAATGTTTACTGAAACATGCCAGAATGGTCACTGAAACCTGACTGCAATGATCATTGAAATGTTCCTGCCAATCACTGAACTTAATGATAACGCAATGGTAACTGAAAGGTGAATGAAAAGTACTTTATCAGTGATGATTCAGTAATCATTTAGTTGCCATTCAGTCACCTTTCAGTTCACTGAAAGGGAATACTTTGACCTGACATAAATTAGAGAGTTGAACAAACAGGGGTCCCTGGATATACCTAAGGTGGTATCGAGTCCGGAAGTTATAAAACTTTTTGAGTACTCCAAACCACACCCATGATTCCACTCTAACTTATGTATAACTTTTGAGTATGACTTTGGATTAAGGATTTTGAGTTTGAGTACGGAGTAGGTACTCAACGTTTTATAACCTCCAGTCCAGGTACCTAAGAGGATTAAGCATACCCTGTCGACCGGTCACACCTGCCGTGAGCCGTATATCTTGATCAGGTACATGTAGTAATTTCAAGTCAGAATCAGGGTACAGAGACTCAATGAAAGATTGTATTGGGAAACTAGATCGATATAACGACCATAGCATTTGAGAAATGTTGCCTTTAAACGATGTTGAAACCTTGTTATATCAACTTATTTGTCAGTAGCCTGCCACGAGTTTAAAACTGAACATACGCAGAACAAGTTCTTGTGTATCGAATCAGTTGAGGGATATAAACACAACATGTTGGTGATAATGGGATACTGTTACATAATTATGGGAAGTTGAGGGCAGATAAGCTGAAATAGCCCCGATTGTCGTAAAGCTGAGTTGTTAGTTTGCTGGTAACATCTATTTTCGAATCTGGAAATAATTATTGTTAAAACATAAAACGTGGTCGGTGTATTTAAGCCCGCAGTAAGTGATTTCTCGTCTCGTGTAGAATCTGTTGAACAAATCTGCCTCATAACAATACAAAACAGGTCAGCTAACAAAGGAGCACAATTCGTGCCCATGGAATTTCCAACAAGTTGTTGGAAGACTTGATCACCAAAAACTACAAAGATATCGGCAATGAGGAACTCTTGTATCTTTTTAATTTCGATTTCAGTATATTTATGAGTGGAATCAGAGTAATGTTTAACAAAGTAATTTGTTGAATGACTTATCACTAGGTATTACTCCTTGTCGACACACAATCCTGCCCCTGGTATGTCCAAGGGTCCATTGTTTGCCCTCTCACTATTTTGCATTTGCTATAGGAAGTACGAGATTGGATACTGTTTGTTATATACTTTTTTGAACATTTCCCTTTTCCAATTGGCAACTGTCTATGGTGCCAAAAAATTATAATGAGGAATAATAAAGTTTTGAAAAGCCATACGTTTGATGTTTTTGATTGGAGAAAAAAAATGCTATTCCAAATTTGTGATATTTGCTTCTAATTTTTTGATGTACGTTAGATTTACACTACTTCTGGTACATACTGTTGCACAATGTATTTTCGTGAGAACGGATATAAGGTCTTGATAGAACGTTTACTGGATCCAGCAATGTGACATATATGCACATTGTAATTAGACATAACTGTAATCGTCAACACTCCGATTGTTTTAATATGTTATCCCAATAAACATTACCAAGGACAACACAGGAAAATGTTATATTTACTGAAATCGTACAAGCCATCTTCACTTACACGGTGTACATGTATGATGCATATCTGAATGCCAACACATTTTGTTTTTATTCCAACACTCGATTAAACAATCCCCGTTAAAGTATGACGTGAGACCTAATCACAGATCTCACATGGTGGGAAGTTTACTCCATATTCTGAGTCGCGTAATACATCTCAGTGTTAATATAAATGCCCTAGTGGATAGACTGAAACTTACAATGGCTACCCAGGTACATCAGTCATATTTGAAATCAAGATATTTCCTACAGACTGTGATCCAGTTTAGAAATAACTGAATGAATTAATGACCGTTTTGGATGTCATTTTGTATTCAACATCATTTCTTGTGAAGAAATAGAAGCATACTGTTGAAGGTATGATTGATTGTTCTTTCGTTTGTTTGTTTCACATCCGGTAGAACATTTGTCATTCATATTGAGACGTCACGAGATGTAGCTGAAGTACCATAAAGTTAGGGTTCTTTAACGTGTCAACGCCTGTCGCGACATTCGACCTCCGTTTTTAATTTCATACACGGAGGATCTGTGATTCTCACTTCTAAATACCGATCATTTGGCGAAGGAGCAATCACTACCTATATTTGCGTCTTATGTTTGACGCGGAGATGGCACACGCGCAAAGGTATGGAACTTCATATGATACACAAAAGTTTAATAAAAAGGAGTGTGAAATTTTTCTTGATGTTTCTTTATGAACATTTTTTTCAATAATCATATGATATAAATTGAACTGTCAAAGTGAATTTTCAGAATTTGGGGGGAAATATATGGATATTACAAATATATACATGTTGGCAAATGCAGATAACACACCAGGCCAGCTAAATATTTGAGTTAACATCATTTTGTGAACATATTAAATTCACATTTTGGAAAGAAACATACTGGTGATATTCAGAAAATCACACGATGGATATGATGATCTTTGTAATGTTGGTACATTTAGATCTTTGAATGGCATTGAATCCTACCAGTGTTACATAATTCTCCTTGAAATCCAGCATCACATCCCCGGAAGCACGTTCCGATGATGTGGTGACACATTGTGTGTAATCCAGACAGGCTCCACAGTAATCACTACAGTCGAGTCCATATTTCATCCCGTCACATTCTATAAATAAACACCACGATATCCTTTACACAAGTAATATTTTAGTTAATATTCAGCAATGACCATTTTAGGAATGATGGCACTTTTAAAAAATGTTCAGCAAATAATGTACCATTTCCTTTTATCATCAGTGCAGTATGGTCCCTTCCAGCCCGTGTGACAGGTGGATGTGCACTGTCCTGTAAATCTGTCACATCTGTCACAATGTGTGCATGTGAGAGAGCAGTTCTTCCCATGCCAACCAACAGGGCAAGCTTCAGACATAATGAGTGTGTCTTAGATATTGACAAATAAACCAAATCGACACGCTATACCCATATAGACATCATAGAATCCAGGTAACAGTTAAATAACGTGAACATTAACATAATGGTTATGATAAGCCCTAGTCATTAGACAGTTTTAAAGGACCTTAATATTCATAAAATATTTCAACAGATTAATTCGAAACATTTCTGGATTATTCCGTTTACGCTATTTGGATTTAAGGATCACTGTGGGTATGATCAGTCAAATGGGATGCTTACTCTTGATCCACTTCCGGTGTATCCGTAGGCCTGTGTTTAACATATTACTTTGTATTCCTCTATAGGATTTGTAAGATAGGTTACTATTGTTTATCTGTACTATATCATTATATTTTATCATAGCAAAAAGTAACATATAAGTGTTATCAGATATATATTTCCTAGATGAATGTATTAAAGTAATATAAAAAGATTCATTATTTGTGTCACAGAAACCCCCCCCCCCCCCCCAACTGTGTTGACAATCTTCCCCACATTCCGCCGATGTTTTTATAACACCTTCCTCGGTTCTCGCAGTTCTTCTACATCCTCTTTGACAATTCAATTTATAACAATTACCTACACAAACAAAAGGTACACATTATCCATTACTCACGTTTTCTAGTTTTACTTAATATCCTCTTTAGATATAGTATACAGAGGGCTTATATTATATACATTAACTATCGTTCCTTTTCTTTGCTAACCTAAATTGGTTTGTTGGATTTAACAACTTGCTAGTGGTTGTTTTCATAGCAAATGTTGAAATTAGCTTTTAAAGTGGTAGTAAAAGCCCTTTTTGTGCAATTTTTGTGAAGAAGTAAAATGTGTCTTAAGTCATCTTCTGTGTTTTGTAACAATTTTATTCATTTTGCTGGATTTAAAACAGATATAATATTTAATTTGCGCGATTTATTTATTTTTTATGTTTTTTATTTATTTTTATTTTTTTTTTTTTTGCTTCCCGGACAAAAAAATAAGAAAAAAACATAAAAAAAATAAAGGCAATCTGCTATATGGACTCTCCTAGTATAACTTTTGATGGACATTCTATCAATTCAAAGTTGATACATAGAAATGATGCGTCGTTTTGCGATATTAGAAAGGAATAGAGCAATTTGGGATGGGAAAAAAATCACCAATATAAGTTTTACTATCTTTTAAACCATATTTGACGAACAATGACGTATATTTTCAGTACAGAGTGACATTGGAGTTGTTCACGCAGTTTTAGAGATATTACATCCTCTATTTCGGGAATATGCATAATACAATTAGGTCAACTGGGATGAATCTTGGAAACATTTTGCATGTATATCATTAGAGACAAATATCAAAACACACTGCTTTCACTTTTCTTGATCAAACTATCCGTAATCAACTTAGAAGTCCCTAATCAGTTTCGTATCCGAGTTAAATTGTCCATTCGCATGTATTTCGATAATAATATCAGTTACGACTTGTCGAATCACACCTACAGGATGGTATACTCCATGCAAGGGCACTTTTAGAGTATCTACAACTCATTAGCTTTAATATCATACTGTAGTACATAAATCAAATGGACATTATATATTTAGAAAGATTACAGTAATATAAACATGGTAATTTAACGTAGATATATTTTATTACGGTTTCGATTTGCGAAACCTTTCTATTTTCTTCTGTTTTATATTCTTAGTATCATATCATACAACGCATTCTTTTCTTTCATATCAACTAATTTGCTACGCAAAAACATATTCTACACATGGTACTTTTTTCTAAATTTTTACTAAGTTTCCAATAAAGTCTATAAATAACGACACCTATAAATATACATGTCAATATATCGTTAGTCGTGTCAAGGACAACACATGGATCTCTTTTTAAATATACCAAATTAAACATTTTCTAAGTATAGTGTCTTTTATTGCAAAGTCACAAAATATATGGCACGTTGGTATTTTGTTTTACAAGTAAGCATGAAATATAACAGTAGCTGACATATCAGTTCTCCGATTACATACACGTAAACAATAAAGTACGTAGAAGATCTACAGCCAAATCACCGAATATGGAAAACAAAATTCTTCTGTAGATCTATGCTCCAATGAAGCATTTAAAAAACGAGAAATAACAACGCGTGTATATAAGACAAGTCCAGAATGATAAATTGAACGTAAACAAGCACAGCAAAAATGGAAAATAAAGAATAAAAGTATACAATGGTGGATTAGTACATGCAATAGGAAATCCTGATATATATATATATATATATATATATATATATATATATATATATGTGTGTGTGTGTGTGTGTGTGTGTGTGTGTGTGTGTGTGTGTGTGTGTTTCGCAATGTTAAAAATGAGTATGCCATAATGCTAGTCTTTGTTCAAGATATTAGTCTATGTTGTATACATCTGTTGAGCGGTATTCTAAACATTAATTTGAATATTTCTGACTATGATCTATGATAGTTGTATAATTGATTTTCTGTGTTCCGCTCGGCTAAAGTTTATATCTGTCACTACATATCAGTTGCTCTATTGCTTAGAATAAATGTTTTCAATGTCATTTTGGATGTAATCAGAAATTGGTCTAACGACCGTACTGTATTCATCCTGAAAGAATAGAAGGTGCATCGCTAATGTACCTGGTCTGAAAATAACGACAAAATGATAAATTGAACAAAAAATAAGCACAGCGAAAAAGGAAACCAAAAGATAAAAGAGTAACGGACGCGTGGTATACAATGGTGGATTAGTACATGCAATAAATAACCTTGATATATATTTCAGAGTGTTAAAAATAATTATGTCATAATGCTAGTTTATGTTTGAAATATTAGTCTATGTGATACATGTCTGTTGAGCGGTATTTCAGACATTACTTTGGTGTATGGCAATTGTATAATGACGACTACATAGCTGATAATCAAATTGTAGATATGGAATGATGATAAAAATATAAATTGAACAAAACATCAGTGATACAAAGATTAAGTCCAACATATACACAGGCGTTTGTAGTGAACGAAGTCTCGGTCCATAGCAAATTTGACAATGACGTGTTCTGCTCGGCTATATTGCATATCCGCTCCTACAGATCAGTGTTCTACTGCTGGTTGAAATAAATGTTTTCAGTGGAGTTTTGAATGTGATCAGAAACTGTTTTGACGGCCA
Organism: Ostrea denselamellosa; assembly: GCA_024699665.1. Taxonomy (NCBI): domain Eukaryota; kingdom Metazoa; phylum Mollusca; class Bivalvia; order Ostreida; family Ostreidae; genus Ostrea; species Ostrea denselamellosa. Next base: position 5,684,570 of record JAMZEH010000050.1, on the reverse strand, counting down.
GGCTGTATTCATCCTGAAAAAATAAAAGGCACACCGCTAGTGTATCTTGTCTGAAGATAATGAGAACTATTAGACGTCAATCACAATCAGAAGAGTATATTTATAACCTACACATAAAGAAGGAGGCGGTAAACTAGTAGTTGGAGTAAAAATAATTTACATAAATATTTACATTTCCCGAGACATTTGTTATCGAGGTTATGTTGCAAAATCACAGAAATAAATTCCAGCGAATTTATCTACAACAGAATACACTTACAAAGTTTGCACAGAATTGAGGTCTTCTGATGTGGAGCTGTCGTACCGCTGTAACGATATCAACGGCACCATCTAAGGAGATCTGTTGAATCACGTTGTGAACGGCGCAGAAAACTCCACACAGGGAGGCACCATCTCTGGAGTGAAAAGTAATGGATAGAACGAATCAGATGATTTATAAACAAAAGAAATGATACGTTCCGTTACTTCCGTCCTACATATCTTGGTGCTAATGATGAAGAACGTCGGAATCAGTTGGGGTATGAAATCTGAATTGAATATAAATTACAGTTGAATTAAAATGTTTCGCCCAGCCATGACAACATCGATTCGTCTTTTTCTAACCTTAGAATTCAAAGGATGTAAACAGACGGACGAATTTATGAATTTTAATATCCTGAATAAGACTCATTGCGATTCGGTATGTACATCGTTTAACAGAATGCAATACACTGCATATCGTTACTTCGTATTTCAAATGTTCTTGAGAAGATTTCCAAGGAGTTATCAACCGTACTATGAAGGTTTCCGATATTTACTCCCAAAACTTATTGTTGTATTGCCAAGTCATTTCCATTTTGAAGAACAATTCTTTATTTCACCAAACCTGCACCGCATTTGCTTAAAAAATTGTTTTAACTTTGAGTTGATAGTGAAAAATGTTCTTAACCTAACTAATCAACAATAAACTACGATATTTAAAATTTCCAGCTAAGGCGCTGAACGAGAGAGAGAGAGAGAGAGAGAGAGAGAGAGAGAGAGAGAGAGCACATAACCGATTTCAAAATGTATAATTATTGTTTAATTGATTATATTACATAAAATATGATCACATAGAAATATGCAAGAACGATTGTGATAGAGACCTGCTAACGACCGTGATTGGATTTTCTGTATTCAGACTCAGAGCGGCGGCCACCAGACTGCGGAGTTGGGAGATATCTGGAGAAGAGCCGGGCGTCTTGATACTGATCCTAGGTTCGAAGATTGTAACAGGCATAATCTCGTCTTCACTCTGGAGAAAATTTCCTCATTTTATTTGTATCTCTAGAATAGTTTTTCTACTTTTCTTTATCATGACGTTCATTTGAACAGACATCTTGTATATGGAAAGATGAAGACAACGAACAGTGATGGATGTCATCACTCTTATAAGGAATACACTATAAAGAGTTATGTGAACACAGAATACAGAAGCGGGTTGCTTGATTATATTTTGTCTAACATCCCGCTCGAGAATTTTTCACTCATATGGAGACGCCACCATTGCCGGTGAAAGGCTGCAGATTTAGGCGTATGCTCGGCACTTATGGTCTTTGAGCAGGGAGGGTTTTTTTTACGTACCACACCTGTTGTGCCATGGGACCTCGGTTTTTGCGGTCTCACCCGATGGACGGCTGAATTTAGTCGCCTCTTACTGAGGATTTATTCTAACAACCCGGATCCCTATGGGGATCCAGAAGCGGGAGTCTATATGAATTTGAAATACGTGGATACATATATTGGGTAAGCCTTACGTATGTTTTTCAGTTTACAACAGTAGTAAATGTACGAGTTATCTGACAATAAGAAAAAAAGAAAATAGCAGCCATACGAAATAACCTCCATGATACAGTGTCCTTTACATTTTCGTCGTTTGAATTTACAAAACCGCAACTTAAAGGATATTTTATACACTAAATTCAATTAAAATAACATATGTTTTACATATGAAGACTGTATATCCCCCACAAATTTAAATACGTGAGCGGTTGCGATAGCTCAGTGGTAGAACATTCACGTGGAGGTCATGACTTTTAGTCTCACTGGTTTCATGGTCGGGTCAGGCCTAAGATGCAAAGAGAATGGTTGTTCCTTAGCTATGTACTCGGTATGTTTTATAAAGAATAATTGGTCTTTCGGATACGACTTAGAAAACGGAAATCCCATGACACGGCAGGCGTTGGCCTTAATACGTCGGCCCTGAATACTAAACTTACGTCTAAATTTGTGGTAGTTTACCAACAGCTGATGCCATTTCAATTTCAGTGAAAAAAAATCTTAATTGGACGTAAAAACAAAGAAAAACTGCATCTCTCCCAATATTTGAGGTGCCCAGTTATTGTAAATATCACGCTTTCTCCCAGCATTTTGGATTTTAAACTGGATTATGCATATCCGAAGTGGTTCACGAGGACATTTTGATCTTTTCATAGCTTACAGAATGTTGAATGAAAAGTTGAATATAACGTACAGTGTTTAATTTCATAATATCAAACATAAACGGTATTAATTTTTTGATTTTGATGCACTAGATGTGCATTTCGACAAATATTGTCTCTTCGGTGATGCTCAAGTCAAAAATGTTGGAAATCTGAAATAACAACAAATACGGAAGAGCTGAAAGAACAAAACATATTAAACAGTGGAGCCAAATCCGGCAAAGGATCAGAGCTATGCATGAGCGAGATAATCCTTAATTTTGTAATGGATTTCTTCATTTTATCACAGCAATTTTCCGTATTTCATGCTAGCATCGAAGTATTTAAATCATCAGAACATTCTGATCTGTTCAGAGGTTGTGTAATGATGCGAGGAATTTAATGTTTTGTGCGTCAGTGAGAACATACGCTGATTACTAATCGAAATCCTCTGTTTTCAAATATATTCTTCGCAAAATGGGAACATATATAGCTCCTGTTGACCGGTCACTCCCGCCGTAAGCCTTGTATTTCTGTGTACATTCTGACTGTATTTAGTACACATCAAATTCCCGAAGCTTAAGGAACGTATTTACGCATTGTACTTGAGATAATTGAGAAATAAAAGTTTCAAATAAGTTTCTTTATATTAAGTCATATTTACTTCCATAAACAAACATCACATGTTCATTTTTTGACAGAAAGGTAAAAGACAGTGTCCTTAAGTATTCCATGCGTGAATGTGGTACATTTAATTTTACACATACATGTATTTTGTATGGAACTAATTGAATACAGATCTTCCGATTTTTTTTTGATTTTTTTTTTTTTGAGCATTTCTTTTTAAGTATTCTAAATTGGTCATATATTAACTCTAGATATTACAAAGAATATCTTCCCGCGTATAATTTATTTCATGTTTTGCTGAATGACATGTTGGCAGGATTTAAATACCACCAAGACTATTGAATAAATGCAATATAAACAAACACTATTTTTCAATGTGTCGTAAGGTTATCATTTAAAATACATTGCCTCTTTTTAATGAACCCAGTCCACATTTACTTCCTAGTTTAGATATCATTCCACTGTCAAGATGATACAGACGTGTTTGATTTTATTGGGTTTACCACTGTACACAGCTTATGGTATGGTCTTGTTATATAATTTGCATTTATTGTAAATATATACAGTGTTTTTCCTTTAAATCTTACGTTATTGTGAAATCAGTTTCAATGATGAGTTTAGTATTTATAAAAAAAAACTTTACTTTTAAATGTACATTGGCATCGCACACACACACACACACACATATATATATATATATATATATATATATTCCAAATATTCTATACGTATTCGATAATGGCTTCGTATTGACGAGTATTGCTTTTCAGTTATGAATCTATGTGACGTCAAGTCATACCTATTCGCGGGACCTATGAAAATTGCCGGTTTTCTAGTGCACCCATCTATTATCTGTTAAATATTGATCATAATTATCATACGTAAACATGAACTGTGGGGATCTGGGTTGGAATAGATCCCCAATGTTCCTTCCTTGCCGTAAGAGGCGACAAAATGGGGAGGTCCCCCGGATGACAACTCAAAATTCGAGGCCCCGTGTCGCAGCTGGTGTGGCACCATAAAGATATCTGTCTCCCTGCTCAAAGGCGGTATGCACCAAGCGAGAAATGGTAACGCCCCTATATGATACTCGCGATAGACGTTAAAATTAATAGTTGGAAGTATATTTACAAATATAAATACATAAGAGTGCCAGTATAAATCCTTTTGTTATACAGTATTTTATTATGCCTGCATCATAAAAGGATTAGGCAGCAGGCTAGCAGCGAATGTAAGGCTCTTTCATTCTTGTTTTAATATATATATATATATATATATATATATATATATATATATATATATACATATATATATAAGTTTATAAAAACATCATGATGTCGAAAATTCAAAGGATTTTTTTTGTTAGTCAAAATGCAGTACGCAATTAAATTAGTTATTTAGGTAGGTCTAGATATTGACAATAACCCTTATTTTTGTAAACCAAACTTTTATTGTATGAAAAAAGAATACTTCACAGCATCAATCGTATATGATAAACATATGATAATGGTGCAGCATTTTAGATTAAGCTTCTTTTCTTTCATGAATTGTCAACATCATAGCTTTACCTTTACGTATTTACGAGCATTTATAAATGGAAGCATTCTAGATAATTAGTGTTGCCCCAAAATATGATAAATAAATTTTGCTTTCAGTTGCTCACTCGTGTTGTCAAAGTTCTTAGAAACTCCCGGTGCTGTTGAGTTGTGTTCCACTTCATGAAAATGTACATTGATGATAACCATAGCCATGATTCGCACGAACTTTTCTATGTCGTGTTTTTGGTTTTTTTTCCTTTTTTATTTTATTTTTTAATGTTACGAATATAAACTTTTTTTGGTGTCACAATAAAGATTATTTTTGTGATATGTGAAGTACATATTTTGGCAAAACCCGTACTTTGAAGTTGCAAAACTCTTTTTTTCAAAAATCAACTACGTCCAAACGTACTGCTTTATAATCCCTAACCTCACCATTCCGACGTCTTCTAGATCCTTCCTTGACTAGATAAAAGAATTGAAATCAAGTACAATTCTGCAAAGCACGGTGCATTGTGAAAATCTACGATCACAGCTGATTGCTGATTTGCTGTTGTACTTCCTTTTCCTTAGTTATGAGTGAATGAAGCTACAAGTTAGAATATTCTTTCACACCATATCACTATGCTTCAACTATTATTTACAACTATACATGGCGTACTGTATTATCAAAATGAGAATTAAAGTTTAAAAAGTAAAATCGCAAGAGGCACAGCATGGGATTTTACGCTCTCTGTGATCGTAGTGAAAGCGGGTGATGAAAAAATGTGCACAACTTCGAGTACGCATAGCGGCTTCGTAACATGAACCTAAAAATAACATAGGTGGAGGGTAGGCGCTGTAGTGCAAGCGTGTAGAACTAAGCAAGTTATATGAAATCTGTCTGAAATAGTGACGATCATGTTACATATATTTGCTACTGAACAACATATGTTCTGCCACGGTCGTCCTTTCACAGTCAGCATTAAACACGGCTATCTTGCTACGTTGATTTCAACTGATTGGACCTCTAATCCGCACACTAGCTATCTTACAAGCAATGTATGCCTTCCTGCAAAGGAAGAAAAAATATGACAAAATTTGGTAGGAATTTTTTTTTCCGCTGAATTCATCAGTATACGTTAGTAATTTTGATTACTGCGTTATGTAATAATTCAATGTTAAAATGGATATAATATCGTTGGAATGAGTTCCACATACGTATTTCTTTCGTTAGTAATACACCCACTGGGCTTTTAAATTAGGTGGCTCGTTGTTTCCTTGTTTTAAGTCCCGTCGAGAAACCTTCACTGATATTCAGGCGTCACCAGTTGTAGTCGAGGTACCACAAGTTTAAGCCTATTATTAGCGCTTACGGTCGTAGCAATGAGGGTCCTTTAACGGGAACCTCCGTTTTTTAAAGGTCTATCCGAAAGTTCCGTGATTGTCACTACAAGCTGCCGAGCGTTTCGATAGACTTACGGATATATTATAAGCGTATTCTCTGTAATTGCGTTTTACTGTCACGTGTCCATGAGGTACTTATATTTCTGCAGAATAAATCTAAGTTTAGTTTATTTGAAAATGGAATATTTGTTTTAATTTTCTACAGACAACATTGCCCTCAACAAGTCGGCATGGCAACTCAATCAATTTCAACCAGGTAACGACAACTACGATGCAAGTAATGCTGTAGATGGACTCAAATCTAATCTCGTTTATACGGGAGGTCAGTGTGTCATATCGGCTGGTGGTCATCATAAAGCCACATGGGGAGTGGACCTAGAGGATGTCCTCAGTATACGTTACATTACTATTTATTACAGGACGGACAACAATTGGGGTAATCTACTTAGCAATTTTTAGCTTTGAAAACATTGTTTTTGTTTATATACAAATATTATCAAAATCATTAATACTTAAAACAATTTTATACTTCTCTAACTATGACGTTACTCCATAACTCAATGATAGATTGTTTTCTGAGTTTAACTTTCCTAATATTGTGTTGATTGACCTCCAGGATGTTTGCAAATTTGTAACTTACTCTGTTTGATCTGAATAAACTAAAATCTGCACAACTTCCGGATGAATGTATATTAAGCTGATTAATCATTGCTCTGTTATTATTGATGATAAGATTTTTAAAATAATTTTCCTAGATATCCTTAGGTAAACTTTGATCCCCAAATATGGTCCCATCTTAACCCCCCCCCCCCCCCCTCCTCCTCCAAGATACCTCAATTTAAAGATTCACTGCAGCTCATTTTCATCAAAAATCGTTATATGACTACTTCCTCAGAGCTTTCTCAAATTCTGTGACATTATTGCCATAGTTGAATGTATAAACTAACATATTTCTAAGGTTGAAAATTTTTGTTTCAATGCAACTTTTTGGAAGCCCATTTTCAAAGACATTGATGCTTCTCCTTTCGGTCTTCGGACGCATGTGCACGGACGGTAAACAATCCAGTGAGAGTAGGCGTGGAATGGCTATACCCAGAATTTTGACGCATTCGTTACGAACAGGTGTTAAAATAGAACGATCCCTTCAAAAACACATATAGATATATCGATGACGTCTTATCAATCAACAATCATAATTTTCATAATCATGTCTATTTGATATATCCCGATGAACTCGAAATAAAGGACACTACAGAATCTAAAGTGTCTGCTTCATATTTGGATATTTTACTTAATATTGACTGTAACTGCAGACTGACAACTACATTATATGAGAAGCATGCCGACTTTAACTTTGCAATCATCAACTTTCCATATCTATGTAGTAATATACCACTTTCGCCTGCTTATGGTGTGTATGTCTCCCAGTTGATTCGATACGCGAGAGCATGTCATTCGTGTGATTTTTTTTAAAGCGAGGTCAACTATTGGCAGAGAAGTTGATGTTGCAGGGTTATAACGAATCTCGTTTGAAGTCATCATTTCGCAAATTTTACGGTTGCTATAATGACCCTGTTTGCGATTACAAATTGTCTCTGGGACATATATTGAATGCCTTGTTAGACTTTCACTTTTCATATTAACTTTGGCTAAGGGTAATCCCGTATACCTAATTTCGTCTAAGTGCGCACGGCCTGTGTGACTGGTCAGCAGAGGATGCTTACTCCTCCATGGAACCTGATCCTACCTTCGCTTTGTCGGAGGTCCGTGTTGCCCTACATTCGAACTTGTATATGTCTTGGGGATTTATGATTACGATTTACACATTGTTAAGTTCACCATTCGATACAACTCATAGCCAAACTAGAATTTAAGTGGTGATATTACAATGAACCCTAGCTACGAAACACACACGCAGACCTGTAAAAGTTAGTGTTATTTTTATCAGAACACGTGGCGTGAATTAAAAAAAGGTATGATTCATAGGGACGTGAGAGGGTTTCGTTATAATAATGAGTATCAATTGATTATAAGAAGCATGACATAATGCCATAATAGATAAGATAGAGTGTGGACCCTTTTAAGGTGTATTTCAATACGTTTTTTACACAACACGGGTGTCGTTATACTGAACCACATATATGTAAAATGTCCGAATCCACCTAAAGAAACCATTGGATTCCGGATAATATTTAAAGCGCAGCTGAGAGCAAATTAATGCATTCCTATTGTTCAAAATTGTCAAGTTCATTATGAATTTTATTATTTATCGATACGTGTTGAAAAAAAGCTACTAGATTAAAATGTGGAAAATGGGCTGAAGTGTCTCTTTAATCAAACCTAACTTTGCACTACCTGTTGATGTCTGCATATTGATATGAATAGACTTGAGAATATGTTCTATATTGTTTCCTATATATGGCAATGTAAGACTTTCATTGCCTTTTCTGAGACACCCCATATCTGGGGGTCATGATAAAAGTACGAAGCCACATTATGTTAGGAATTTTTCATGCAAATAATATATATATATATATATATATATATATATATATATATATATGGAGATTTCAATTACCTTACTTTCAACTCAGATGAATAAACACCCAAAATGTGTAAATTCTGCAGTGTTATAAAACAAAGTAAAATCAATTGATTTGTCCAAATTACCGTACATCACATAAGATTAAAACAAAATTTTAATATTAAAGTGAAATAAAAAAGTGAAGATTAAGAACAATGGTCAGTCTTATAAATACATGCAAGGATACAAAATTGTGAAAAGTCATTCACGATCCACTGGGAAGACCGTAGATATTACGAATAAACACCATATATTGTTATAAATTAAATAACTTATAAACCATCATCCCTTTTTGGTCCAGTATATTGATAAAATATCACATAAGATAACTGCGTCGGTTTTCACCATGTAAAATTTTTGAACTGATAACTATTTACCTTAGTTTTCTTCTAAAAAGTCATATATATATATATATATATATATATATATATATATATACATATATATATATATATATTATAGATTATACTTTCAATGTAATGGTGCATTCACATTCACTGAAGATCTTGCAATGGATTATTTATTAATTATGTCGCATGGCTGCATAAAGGCAATGTTTTGTTAAAATTGGACTAGATGTGTTGTTATTTAGCAACCAAAATTATTTATTTTCCAATAAAATTGAAAAAAAAAATGATTGTAATCTTTTTGTAGTCTTTTGAATGGCACATCTGCTGATAGAATTAGGATTTTCTACTTTTGACTCTAAAATGACTGAAAATAATAGTGATTACTTTATCATTTCCAATAAAAATATGACTGGGAGTAATTGTGATTAGTCTGTTATTGATACTTTGTAAAATAGTTTAAATTATTTTATTATTTATATCTCAGGTAGAGCGAATAGCCAGTCTCCAAGATTTTTGGGGTTTTCGTTATACATATCAAACACAACCGAAAGAACACACGGTAAATTGTGTTTCCACGACACAAACTACACAAAAGGCACCATACCCTACGTCCTTAACGTCACGTGTCCAGTTCACGGACAATACGTCATCTACTACAATGAAAGACTACCAAATGTAAACTACCCTAATGACTACGATCGCTACGCGTTTAATGACCTCTGTGAAGTGGAAGTTTACGGTATGTGTGGATATATTATAATTTCAGTAAGATATAACTAATGTGTTTTCCATATCTATACTATAGTGATACACGTTTAGCACGAAAATAAACGCAACAAATTTATGAACACAGGGAAGTTTTTATCTTCATATCCCTGCACTAAAAGAAATCGTAAAAACGAGTTCGTGTATAGCAAATCTGCTACAGTTAATTGATATAACTAAGTTTTATTCCATGAGGAAAAGTAAGTTAGTAATAAATTATCAATATCACGCATCCTTTACAATTGACAATCATCACAATAGAAAAGAATATAAAATTCTGTGAGGTCATAAAAAAACAACAACTGCACGACATGATATGAAGCTTTACATTTCTACCATGAACTCCATTGTAACATCGCCGAGATTACATGATTATAAGATTACGATGACATAATGCTATGATAGTGATGACATAATGCTACTATGGCGATGATACGATCACATGATGACGATGATACGATGACTCGATGGCGATGGAACAATGGTGTTGGTAAGACAGCCATGATATTTTGTTACCAACCGCAACCGTATAAGAGCCATCGCACCATCATACACATGCGTGAATAGACGGAAATATGAAAGAGGTAGTGACCAGTATCACTAGTATAGTCTACATACGCATACGGAATTAATAATTCGCGTCAAAGACAACATTTTCCCGCAAAAAATTCAACTTCGGATTAAATGGATATGATTTCTGCAGATATGCTGTTTTTAACACTATATAAGATGCTAAATTTGATAGACAAACGTGTGTAGTATTAACTTTTCTGAGAGAACATGGGTAGTCTTATCATAGACCCTATCAAAATGAAATTGTATTTATCTAGGATTTAGGTATTTAGGCTTGATAGCAATGGTGACCATACAAATGGTATCGTCTGTAAATATATCGGTGTCTTGGATGCCAATACACATGAGAAATAAACCCGTAATATGAATATTCAGAAGAAATTGAGAATGATTTGATATTTAGTAACTTACTTTTCTGATCTTAATCTTTCTTCGAAAACAATACATTCCTACAATAATGTTTTAGGTGTGGTGTAAGATTGTAGTGGTGATTTCAAATTGTAGTTGCAGTTTGTACTACATTTTCATGGGATGCGACTAGGCTTGAAAACTGGTGACCTATAACAAATAATAAGGAATTTTCTGGGTAAAAAAAAACTGCCATCATCCCCAACTTTTAATATTATGTGACATATGCCATATGCCATACGTTTGATGTTTTAATAACGGGGAAGTGTAGAATGCCTATCAAAACATACACTGAATCATTCATTTGAGTCATTTGTTAATTCCCACTTTTCCTCGTAAACGCATACACATTTAGTCTTCAATTCAAATTAAGGAGAACGATGGTTGTAGCATAATGCCATCGTAATAATACCATGTTCTCATCGTAAAGGAGCAATGATAGAATGAGAATAGAACACCTGAAATTTACAATTTATGTCACCCTTGATCAGAATATATTTCCCAACAAAATTCAATAAAATGAAAGGATAGTTATTGAGGTTAAGTTATAAATGTTCAATTATTAGCGTGCAACAGACGAAAATGAACGTCGACTAACTACAAGTAACCCGAGGAACTCCGATCATCTAAAATCTACTGGTTATTTGTTTATTTGCAATATGGTTCAAAGGTTTATTTCTTTGTAAGACATCGAGTTATGAAACATAGTTAAACACGGCTATCAGATTGTTTTATTATTATTATTATTATTATTACTGATATCATCATCATCATCAGCAGCATCATCATGATTATGAATCAGAATCGATGAGGCAAATATCCTACTGCTATTTAGGATTTTAAGGACATGGGGTTCTCGGCTCAGTGGTTGGTTGATAATTGGATGTTGTTTAATGTTACTGGTAAAACAGGCTCTGGAAAAGCATGAGTTTGAGTGAAGAATTTACTTTTAGGTGATTTTTTTCCCAAAAGATTTTCTCATTTCTGGGTCTTCTTAATATATACTAACGGAAAAAAGAAACTGTATATAGGTACATTATTGGCAATAGGCTTGAATGCGACTTTATTGGGCGGACTTTTCATGGTGGAAAAGTGTGTTATTAAGTAATCGTATTTCCATGATATTTCAGGGAATGTTTTGTATGTGTCAAATAGTGAGAGGTATTTTTCAAGATTGGATTTGTTCAGAAAATCACTTTGGTATTATAAGAATATGTAATTGTTGCTATGCCAAGGCTAAATGAAAATTTACGTCTTCGTGCTGCTGCGATGTTGCAGATCACCGGCTTTCCGAAAGTAAGCTGGCAAACTTTCTCACATATATCGACGCGAGCGAGATTCGAATCCGCGCCGACTGGAGGTGAGAGGCCTTCTGATTTTTAGCGCGATGCCCTAACCACTCGACCACGGAGGCCAAAGTTATCACCAACTGAACACGTAAAGAATTAAATGAAAAAACAGTAACGTCGTATATCAAACTACAGTGACATTGGATGATTTAGGTCAGGAATTGACCAATATCTGGAACAACATTCCCCAGGCATTTTTGAACAATTTAGTGTCAATGAGACACAAGTGTCAGATATGTGTGAACGCAAATGGTGGTCATTCAAGGTATTCTGAATCGTCTTTCAAGTACCAGTGTCTTTCTAACATGCTACAAGTGACGTTTGGTGACATAAGCACAAATTAATACAAATGAATATTTGTAGTCAATACATCTGTGAATCCTGCTACTTTATTAAATATAGATATTTTATTCGTATATTTTATACTTTAAGTAATGAACAGTTTCTTTTTTCCGCTAGTATACACAATTATATTACGTCATAATTGGGGGCTGACATATTTTGATCATGTGACCGCACGCCATCACTGCGCTGATATCATTGTAAACAAAGCTAAGCAAGAACTGGTGTTCATCGATATTTTCATCTATTTTTAATATTTGTCTGAGAACACGATGGATAAGAAGAGTCACAGTAAGATTTTAACATATGTTACATTCATAATATTTCGTGGTTTTTACGTTTTAATCTTATTTCTACCATAATTTTAGTTAAATCCGCGATCCGCCCAACTTTCAGTTCCCAGTGTTTTTGCATAATAAATCACGAAGTAAAAAGAAACTCGTAAATACGACTTGAGACATTACAAATTCATTTCAATATAAAGCAATGTATGAAGTAATAAAATTAGCGATGGATCGTGGAATTTTCAACGGAAGATGTGTTGGATCTGACTATTTGTTATCTTATTATTTTTTTTCCTTCGGATTTTTTTTTTTCAATTTCAGCATTTCTGTTGTTATTTTTGTTGTTAATTTAGATGTCCAATCGTATAATTTGTCCGTAAAACAGCTATATGGATTGAATCTTTATTGCTAGTTATTATTCAATTTTGATAGTGTATTACAACGAGATCCACCGAGTTGGGGGGGGGGGGGGGGGTGGGGACACAATATCAGGTAGACCCTATCTAATTTTTTTTTTCATAGTAAAAAATCTAGTAGGATTAAGCAGAGATATTACATTCTGTGTATCGGGTTTTTGGGTTTTTTTTTGTTTTTGTTTTTTTTTTTTTGGTTTTTTTTTTGGTTTTTTAGTTGTTTTGTTTTGTTGTTTTTTTTTTTTCCATTTTTTCTTGGAATTCAAAACTAATAAAAGGAATGAGGCAGGGACAATCTTCATGGGGCAGGTCATGTTCCTCACATTCTCTCTTTTTCCAAAGGTATAATTTTCGTTGATTGTTGCTACAGCCAAAAACAATACAATTTCGCCCTCCACTTCTCTCATACGGCATTTTGTTTATCAGCACAGTAATGGCGGACGTCATCAACGACCCCTGTAGGCAAAGAGCGATCACTCTTTAAACACTTCGGAATATAATTGTATATAGGAAGGTTATATACAGTATACTGTCACCACACCAATGTGCAGTCTCCATCTTCTATGTCCATTTTCATAAACTCTTAAAGAATTGACGTTCTTGTCTTTAAATTATATGGAAATTGAAACAGTCATTTAGAAAGTCAATATTACTATCATGAAATTTGTTTCTAATAACATCATGGTGATTTATAATACTTGTATCGTGATTCTACTAAGGTTGTCCTGATACCGGTTACTATGGATCTAACTGTTCTATACCTTGTCCTGATACAAACTGCCGGTACTGTCACATAGAGACTGGAACCTGTCAGGGATGTAAACCCGGATACCAGGGACACCAGTGTGAATTACGTATGCTTTTTAACGTGTTATCATTGTATGAATTTCTTTTGTATTATTCAGGTTTGTTTCCTTTTTATTCTATGATGCATTTTATTCGTAGCTTGCAATCCTCAGTATTATGGAGAACTCTGTAATCAGACTTGTGGTAACTGTAGTGACAAAATGACGTGTGACAATGTGAACGGAACCTGTCTAAACGGATGTGACGTCGGTGTCTACGGAGATAAATGCGACATACGTAAGTCTTTGTAATCTTAAATGTAATACTACATACTAGTAAAGGATGCTGGTATGCAGTCATTCAAGGGAAACTATTTTGATGATTTATTGTATAATATTTAACGTCCCTCTCGATAATCTTACACTCAAATAAAAACATCGTCATTGCTAAATTTAGACATAAGATTAATCCATGTCATAAAGACGGATAAGGATGCATATTAGTGTATCGCTGTCTCCGAAGTCCATACATCTAAATTTCAAATACTTTCAGAGACTTCAGATCAAACAGTCGATTTTATAATTCTTACTGCATAATAAAATTCCGAAAATATACCACCACTGGTAAATTGCCCATATTTTTGTATTACTTTTTTTCAGCGTGCCCTATTGGTTGGCATGGGAAGAACTGCTCTCTAACGTGCACTAATTGTGACACGTGTGCTAGATTTACAGGACAATGTACATCTTCCTGTTACCCGGGATGGAATGGAACATATTGTACCGAGGGTAAAATTGTCATTGATTAAATGGGAGATGATTCATTGCTGAGACATAAAATCAAATTATTTGGCCAGATTTTTCTTCTTTTCTTTGAAACGTAAATTTCTTTCTAATTATTTGGTACTGATTAACTCATTACTCTTGTTAAGAATGCTGTTATATTTCTTTGCGTAGAGATAACGTTCTAAATCTTAAACCATCATTTGTAGAATGTGGCGGACGTAAATACGGAGATGGCTGTAAGGAGGATTGTGGAGCCTGTCTGGATTATACACAATGTCACCACATCAACGGATCATGTCTACAGGGATGTGACGCTGGATTTCAAGGAGAACTCTGTAAAACTGGCAAGGATCAGTATGATTTGTATGAGTGACAAATTCTCTCGCGGGACGTTCTACAATTTACAATCAATCAAACAATGTACCAACCAAATATCAAATATATAAGCATACCTTATGCAACGGCAATTCATTTCTATTTCAGAATGTGTGCTCTTATAAAGAATATCAGTGAATGATTTCTGTTTTATATCTACTTGCCCTTGTATTTTCAGAATGTGATCCTGGTAATTTCGGACAGAACTGTAAGCATAATTGTTCTGAATATTGTAAGGGTGACACCAAACTTTGTAACGGGACAACAGGAGAATGTGTGGCTGGATGTCTGCCGGGCTATGATGGGCTGAAGTGTGACAATGGTAAATTACTGGTGCAGTTCTTGAAGTTAACGAGTGTTGCACTTTTTTCGGTTTTACTTTGCGAAATTAAGAATATATATATATATATATATATATATATATATATATATATATATATATATATATATCATACCAATATACATATATCCGTCTTTCTTTCTGTACTTCTCAACTAAAAATGTTTGAAAAAGAATCATTTGTTTTCACACTGAGATATTTCATAATATTGATCTCTAATCTGGGATTCCCATAATTCCCTGGGGGATTTGTTGTATGTATGTTCTTGGCAGGCAATCCATGGCGTAGGCAAACTTTGTATATAGTATTCATGTGTAAAACTTGAAACAGCATTGAAAAACATCTGTAATACTGTTGATACTTAATTGAAATAAATACGTTAAACATTTAAACAAAAACAGTTCTTTAATGCTATTGCTACTAAATTGAAACTAGATGAATATTTGGAAAGAACAGATAATCCAATATCAATAATTGCAAGTTCATGACCAAAGAGGTTAGGTTTTTTGGTATTAGAGTGGGCCAAAATGGTCAGTGATTGAGCATAGCTAACATAGGACACTTTTGACGTCTTCTTGATAACTACTGTGATTCCCTCCTTTTACAACTGGATGGAAATGCTAGTTTCCGCAAAACTGAAACCATATGAAACCATGCGGAAACATGAGTACTTAATATCGCGAAATCAGTCATACATACCAAATCACAAGAACATATATTCGCGAGTGTTCTTTATATAATACGTTTTATATATATTTTGGTATTATAAAAATAACAACGACTATCTTTAATTCGCGAGTCTTGCTTCTCTCGAATTTACGCGATAACAAAACCCTCGCGTTCGTTTAAAAAGATTACAGTATGATTCAATTCTTGTAAGCCTGAGTATGAAGGAGCATTGGGACATGGCTGATATAAATTGTAAATCTCAGGACTCCTGGACTCTTGGGACATTAGTAGCAGGACAAATAATTGACCAATGTGCAAGAATTTCTCCCCACATATAAAAGAAAGCATAAATACATAGTGAAGTAGAGCAGGGAGGCATCCACCAGAATTGTAAATTTCATGATTTTCGGAGATGATCTTCAAACGTCAGGGCCAGACTTGGTATACATAGTATATGTCTGCAAAACATTTAAGTATCATCTTGTTTGAAGTTATTGATAATAAATTGAAACTAAATATATATCGAGAAGTAGTAAGTAGTCCTTTACTGAAATTGATTATGATCCTAGGGAGGAAGGGTTGGGTTCCAGGGTGGAGCCGAAATTGTTATAGTGATTATTGATTATTTCTTTATCATTTAGAAGACTTCTAAAGTTTGCTGATGTGGTATAAAAACTAAATGCAGATTTTGGAAAAAACAGAGGCGGATTTTCCACAATTGTGAATTTCGCAATCCCTAGTTTTGACAAGCCAAAATTAGTCATTTTGCATTAATGATACATATAACTTTTTATATATGTACTTTTGTGAATATTAGTATTTAGCTTAGATATTCAGAATAGGGATTTTTTCTTCTTCTAGATTTTGTAGCCCTTGGGACTAGTGGTACTTTTAATTAATACGCAGATGATCGATACGGCCTGTAGGCATTTTTTTGGCTATCTCTATCTATAGTGTGAATTTGTCATATTTTTATTCCCCGTTGATTTATAGAATGTTCTGGGAATACATATGGTGAGAATTGTAACAAGACCTGTGGTAAATGTCAGAACAATGAGAGATGCCATCACGTGAATGGATCCTGTTCAAATGGCTGTGACAAAGGGTTTCAGGGGATACTATGTAACGAAGGTAATACCATGTCCTCAATATGTTGGACATTCATCTTTTTTTTCTCTTCTTTTTTTACAATGGGAGGTTTTTGTTTGATTTACGTTTTTACTTATGACGTCTTCTTATGCAATAAATCGACTTAGCCTAATATTTCAGATTGTGAACCGCAGTACTATGGGTATAACTGTGACAGTAACTGCAGTACAGAGTGTGTAAATCAGACCTGTGATTCCATTGACGGAACGTGTTTCCATACAAAGACGGTGAGCAATTGAAATGCTGCTGATTGTTCGGTTGGATGGTTGTTTCTTTTATTTCCCGTCGAGAATTGTTTCCTTCATATTGCGACCCAATCTAATTAAAATTAGACAATGGCGACGTATGCATATGGTTGAAATATCTGGACAATATCCAACCAACCGACATCATACTACTATCTAAATCAAATTAACTGAAAATTCTTCAGACAGGCTTGAAATCACTCACCGCATTGTGAAGTGAAATCTACATTGCTAATAATTAAGTCTGTTTGTAATTCTGATAAAAAGTATGTTTTGGAATAAAACCCACAGTATTAAAAGAAAAAAATAAAGGAAAAAAAAAAAGAAAACTTAATTCAATTAATTAGAATTTGTCTCAGACAATTGCATTGAGCACATGTTGAAACATTTACAAATGTTGCAGGTACGAGAAGAGGAAGTTGTATCTGATGATAACAATTTAGCGCCAATCATAGGTGGCGTCGTTGGTGTGCTGTCAGTTTGTTCACTGGTTGTTGTGATAATTTTGGTGCTGAGAAGGTAATCATTGTATCGCTTATATACACTACAGCTGATATATAAAAACAACCTGTATATGTGTGTTGGATCAAGAGATTATTAACATATGATTCATCTGCAGAAATGAAAAACTTTCTGTTCATAATTCATTATTTCATACCTGATACCAAAACTGAGAAAGTGTATATATATATATATATATATATATATATATATATATATATAGGAGCCGGATAGCTGAAAAATTGCTCAGGTGGCTATAAACAAACAAACAAATATAGATAGGAGAAATAGAAATACTTTAAATCAAGCATTAAACAGTGTTGGGATACTTTTGATGGTAAGATACAAGATAATGTAAAAATAGGTGTGTGTAAATACTTGCAAGTATTTCTTGTGCTGATATTTCAATGAAAATATCTTAAACATGATTTGTTTATATGCGTGCTTGAAATATTGCCTGAATAATGCATTTCAAAAACTGAATAACTACTATGATTAATACTAATATTTCAGATATTAATTTTCCCAATGTTAACTCCCCATCTTTATGCAGCAATGAGGAAGCTAAGATAACTATCAATATTCAGTCTTGTAATTCGAATAGAAAATACAGATCAGTCAGTTGTGCAAATACGGACCCAGGTGGTATAAAGTGCCTTAAAGGAATAAACATCCTCTGTCGACCCGTTACACCCATCGTGATCCCTACATCCCGATGAGGTAAATGAAGCAACTCCTAGCCAGAATCAGGGGCCTCCATGGCCGAGTGGTTAGCGCATCGGGTTCAAAATTACAAAGCCTCTCACCTTTGTCGGCGCGTGTTCGAATCTCGGCCGCGGCGTTATGTGAACAAGTTTGCCAGTTTACTTGCGGAAGGTCAGTGGTCTCTTCCCAGGTACATTGTATCTAGGTTCTTTCCTCCATCAACAAAAACTGGACGCCACCAGATAACTGAAAAATTGTTGAGTGTGGGGGACAGCAATAAATAATCAATCAATCAAACATAGCCCGAATCAGTGTGCAAGGAACGGCCTAACAATTGGTATGAAACACGTCAGACAGCATTTGGTCTAATGGAAAGTTGTATTGACAAACTAGATCCTTATAACCACCATACAGTTTGATGAATGTTGACTATAGACCTGTATATGGTGTTTATATCTCTGAAGTGATTCAATACGCAAGGGATTAATGTACGTATGATCAGTTTTAAATTGAGAAACACGTTTTTGTTACAGGGATTTCAACATTCTCATCTAAAGTTAGCATTTCGCAAATCCTATGGTCGTTATAGCGATCTACTTTACTTGTATTTTCTATCTTTAGGTGAAATTATATGATGTGCTTCATACCCATTGTAAAGCTGTTCTTGACACACTGATTCTGACTTAGAATTGTTGCGTTTAGCTATTCAACATATAGGGCTCACGGCGGGTGTGCCCGGTCAATAGGGCAGTGCTTACTCCTCCTAGGCAACTGATCACATCCCTGAGATGTCCAGGAATCCGTGTTTGCCCAACTCTCTATTTTGTTTTCTTTATAGGAATTATGTGATTAATCACTGTTATATCCACATTTTTTGCCTAAATATTGATTTTGTTTTTCACACATATATTATTTACTTCAGATATAGATCACGGGGAGATGACATGAAGCAACAAAGAGCCACGTCATGTACGTGCAATAGAAGATAATCATGTTGTTATCTACTTCAAAGCCCTACGATTTGTAACAGTCTGATTTCCACGAACGTCGGTGTCACGTTATTGTTTCCTTATTTTACATACATGCCGAATTTCAAAACATTTCACTCATATCAAAACGCTACCTCATTTTGAAGAATTCCCACAAATGTTGCCCTACGTATGGAATCCGTAGCAATGGAAATACGATATCGTGTAAAAACACGGGATCTCTATTGATACACTAACCTGTCATCACTGACTTATCGAGGAATCAGTAACTATTTTTACTATATGCCCGTGATTTGTCGCCGCGCCAGAATCGACTATCGAAACTGTAGTCATTTGGTTTAGTAGTGAGTGATCTACATTATAGACCACAATCACTAGTTGGTTGCTATTTGTAAATTACATGGATGTTCCTTTATATAAAAAAAAAATCATGAATTCAGCGCAAAAGAAGCTTGTTCTACATACTTTTAACATCAATCATTACATTGTTTTACATGATCTGGTAAATAATATTGCATGTATATTGGTATGTTAAAACGTAAACTTTTAAAACAATTTATTCTCAATATCTATATTTTTTGTTATTTTGCAATTCAAGCCAAAAAAGTCAACTTGGAACAGGATTTTAGCAGTCTTGAGGAACTGCGTCCATCTTCGTCCAAAGACCGAGAGAACGTATATATAAATTCAGTTAGCAAGAAACCAGAAATGGGTCCGAAGAAGGGTTATGAGGCTGATGTTGATGAGGACGAGCTGATTCACTCAGAGAATCCTTACGGAGAGGTTTATTTGAATGAGATGACCATACCAGATATCCCTTTAAATCGTCTGGAGTCAGTGATTGCCGAGAAAAGAAAAGATAGCAATGACGGATTTCAACAAGAGTATGCTGTAAGTTATCAAACCAAGTTTTCAATCACTTTCTGGTTTTTTTCTGAGATGTTTCAATATCATTCCACTTTCTCATTCGTCACTGTTTTTTATAATATCTATTTACATCCTTTTCACGCCAACAATGTCCATCGATATGTGAAAGGTTCATTTTTGTACATGCATATAACTTAATCTAGAATATTTAAATACACCTGCCACTATAAACGTGAGTCATCGCCTGCACTCTCGACGGCAGTGGTACTTCATGATTGTGTGGGGATCCCGTGTGTTAAAGTATATCCTCAGTACGCCTTGCTTGTCGTAAGAGGCGACTAAATGGGGCGGTCCTTCGGATGAGACCGCAAAAACCGAGGCTCCGTGTCACAACAGGTGTGACACGAAAAAGACCCCTCCCTGCTCAAAGGCCATAGGTGCCGAGCATAGGCCTAAATTTGCAGCCCAGAAATGGTGAGTGAAAGATTCTCGAACGGGACGTTAAACAATTCACAAACAAACGAATCATGATTGCGTTGTGTCTTTCTATGTATCAATAGCAAAAACTGCATGTATTTGGCGCTGACATGAACTCTGCAATATATACAAAGTGGTCATCTTATCCTCTACACTTCTTTCGGATGGCCTATTTCACTCTGTTCATATATAACCCAACCTAGCTGGACTCAACTAGTCTACATTTCCGATAGTACTGTACAGGGAATGCGAAATCAACAGTTGCTTTCCTATAAACAGGCAATCTAATCCGTGGACCATGGGTTCGTGTTCCTAAATAATATTGATAATCTATGTTGAAAAAAAAAATAACACGCAATTTTTCTCCTTCATGCAAATGTTTATAATTCTTGTTGCTGAAGTTGCAGTGATAGGGTGACCTAATGGAGATGAAAGATCTGTAACTTGACCTTTAACCTCAGAATTAAGAATGATCTCTGAACTTTAAACTTTCAAGTTCAAGACAGGACCTGATTTGGTCTGGATAGTTACGTTTGAGTTTCCTACCTCAATCAAATGATATAAATATAGTAACACAGTGTTTTATTTTTTTACATTTTAAAAGTTCCATGTAACTTCACAAATGTACATTTCAAGATGTGAGCAGAAACACTGGTACATTACCTATTTTGTTGAGTTTTGCTTAGTTGACTATGTTGTCACGTATGTATGTATAAATAAATGAATTAAGAGTCAATATCAGTACATTTCATCTCACGTCTACTCTTTCAGTTAGCAATCTGTTTTGTTTTTTTTTTTGTTTTTTTGGTTTTTTTTTGCTTTATATTTTAAAATAGCTGAATATGATCCTGATACGATACCGATAACGTTATGTTGATTTTTGGTTTTATTTTCAGGCCTTACCTTATGGGGAACAGTAGCCTTGTGAAGCTGGAAAGAAGAGAGAGAATATTGTAAAGAACAGGTTCAAAACAACATTTCCGTGTAAGTGATGCATTTTACTAGCAGTCCGTCATCTTTCATTTCCTCCAACCTTAGGCTTAACCTGGACATCACATTGGTGACATGATCATTATGCGAACTTTCTTGTTTTGTTTGGGTTTTTTTTTTTGTTTTGTTTTGGGTTTTTTTTTATTGCACTAAATTAATTAATACAATATCTTGCAATGATCTTATAAAAATTCTCACATACAAAATAATTTTTGCAGAAAAACCATATGAGCATTTCGTGCTTATACATGGATTGTTTCCTGTAAAAAGGCTAAGATAACGAAAACTACCCAATCTACATCGTTTATGCAAATTTTATCACAGTTAAATACAGAATTGTAAGAATTATAATTTATTGACACAAATCTAATATTATCAAATGCAGCACTACACGCGAGCCCGATGTTATACATCTATATATTCATTATTTGCATAGCACTCATATAGAACCATTCCAACAAGGGATGCTTACTCCTCATTGGCACCTGATCCTGTCTCTAGTATGTCCAGGGATCCGTGTTTGTCCATCTCTTTATCTCTATTTTCAATAGGAATTTAACCATTCCATACGACTCCTCTCCTACATACATATAGCTATAACTTAATCACCCTCTTGATAGTATGTCTAAAACAAGTGTTGTTATTGACAACAGATGACCATTCAAGGATAATCCTCAAAACGGGAGAGGACTATATTAATGCCAATTACATTGAGGTAAGAAAATACATCATCGCTATTTCCATGCCCACGTGATATAGAACATATGTCTGTATTTAACTTTGAAATTTTGATTAATTGAAGCTATTTTGATAAATATTGATATATAATAATGAAATATCTAAATTACGTGTGGAGGCATACTTATTACATGCAGTGTTTTACAGTTATCAACCATGCCTCCTTCATATACTTACTTCTTTATACATATAACGCCTAGATTTACTTCAAGTTTATAATTATTGTGAAGAAGTTCCATTTAATGCACTTGAATCCTCAGTAATGTCATACATTTTTCATTTTCAGGGAGCCGAGAGAGATAAAGAATATATCGCAGCACAAGGTACTCCATAACACTAGATGTGTAGAAACATTACATTAACATCTAGAGCCGTGTTGTTTATTTCGGGATCATGCGATAACCTAAAAAATTATATATTTTTTTAATACAAGATATAGAGTTGCTTGAAAAAAGGCTAATATTTTGTACCGACTGGTACATATATCACAATATATATAGGTACATATCGTAATCATTATCCAAACAGTTAAAGTTTCTCTGAAACATTTATGTTTCCTTTGTCCAGGTCCTAAACAAAGCACCGTCGGTGATTTCTGGACCATGATGTGGCAGGACAATGTCTCTGTTATTGTAATGTTGACCAATCTAAAGGAAGGAAATAAGGTAAATGTATAAAGAAAACCAAGAGATATGTTCGATTATGTAAACTTCAACAAGCCTCAAGACATCAAGAATTGTAAATACCTTCAGCTGCTTTATTGTACACTAGAGTATCCTATTATTTGCTATGTTTCCATGTGTTTTTTTTTCTTTTTATTTCTCCATAATTGATTGATTGATTGATTAAATATTTTTTAACGTCCCGCTTGAGCATCTTTCACTCATATGGAGTTTATATGTCTCAAATGATTCAATACGCAAGCGTTTCTTCTGCATATGATCAGTTTTAAATTTGCACTGGTTACTGATAATGACCTGATCCCACCTTTGGTATGTCCAGGAGTACGTGTTTGTCCATCTCTCTGATTTGTATTTTCTATAGGAATTGGGAGATTGAATAATGCTAGTTATCTGAGCCTTTTCATTATCAATGTATTTAATTTTGTCTGGGGGAAAAATCGTTCTTTATATAGTAAACAGGACTCCAAATGGATTAAATTTTGTTGATCGCGATCACTTAAAAATACGCATAATACATACAAGATAGAAAACGGTCGCTTTTCTGCAATCTTGACTTGCTTTAATACTCACAACTAGATCCTTCCTTAGTGATTTACGTAAGCTTGGATTATTTAATTGTTTTACACAAGGCGTTGCGATGCTGAGAGCTTTTATAAATACTCATTTTGTCAGTACAATTCTTAAGGAAATCGGAAGTACCTGTTGAAACAAAGAATCATGGAGATTCATGGCACATCTGAAATTAAACATTTGTATTGGATCAATGTTTCCCTAGATACGGAATTTACGGAATTTAATCTAACACGAAATTACAATACTATTTAGTTTTGAAAATAAAATAATGAAATTTTGTATTTTGCAGACTAAGTGCATAAAGTACTGGCCAGACCCAGACAAGCACATCGGATACGGTAATGTCTCTGTGAAAATGGTCGAAGAAAAAAAATATGCGTTTTATACTGTACGTAAAATGACCGTGATTCACAAGGAGGTAAGTTCATTTGTGAAAAATTGAACATTACAAGCATAGTGAAACCATTTGAAATTCCAAATCTTAGATACCTTATAAAAACAAATCTTGACACTCTAATCAACAAATCATTTCATTTGTTTTTCTAAACACAAGGACTATATCAAGTTACCTAAAGCATTTTGTTTTCAATGTTGTTATACATCTACTTATATTCAGAACATTTTAAACAAATTTATCAAAACAAAATCTCCTTTGCATGGGAGCTCCGTGGCCGAGTGGTTAGAGCATCATGCTCAAACTCAAAAGGCCTCTCACCTCTAGTCGGCGCGGGTTCGATTCTCGCTCGCTCATCTGTTCACATGCTACAACTAATCTGGGACTTACTATGATCTGTTTTTATATACCTCATTTCACTCATTTTATTGTTGTTTAAATAGCGTTTAGAGCAGTATGGACTTTACGCTTTACAAAATAAATTTATTATTATTATTATTATTACTATTATATATATATTCAAAAGACCTCGTTTATAGAAGACAATTTGGACGTTTGTTGATTGCTTCATTTAAATAGATGATAATTAGAAATGATTTATAACACTGAATATGAAAACAGTTTTACCAATACCAAAACGTAACAAGTGTATTTGAAGTTTTGAATTTCGCAAAATTCGGACAGGGAAGTTATATACTCTTAGGTTTTCGGGAAACAAAATGAATAGAAATATTAATGTGATGGTTTCCTTTTCGCCGATGTAACGTCGACATTATCAGCATCATCTATATCATTTGATACGGGTCTTTTTATCCGACAAAAGTGCGTTTTTACTGAATTAGCATGATTTACAGCAAACTGTGTATTGCATTAAAAAATGTTGTTGACATTGAAGGAAACGCACTGTGGTGTTATCTAAGGTTAGATCACTCTGAGCACAAAATCTACTCAAATGATATCCAAACCTTGTTTTGGGGCTCAGTGCTCATTTCCATTTTTCATCCTGATAAGAATAATCGTGTTGATATGCATTAAACCTTGCAGTATTAAGCACAGGCATTATGAATACTTATTTAAACTCGCAAATGTAAAAAGATTCATTTGATAATGAACATCTAAAACATGACCAATAATACGAATTCGATAAAACGTATTTACAGACAAAGAAGACGCGCTTACTGACGCAGTACCATTATACTTCCTGGCCTGATCATGGGGTCCCTGATCCCCTCTGTCTCGCTGTATTCCATAATCACGTGACCAGAACAAGGAACAATCAGATTATATCTCCAATCGTCGTACACTGCAGGTAGATTTTCTGCTTCATTTCACCAAAAACCTTTTTTTTTTTTTACAAGCGTGATGCATTTAATTTCAAAACCAGGTGAAAAAAGTTATCCTATCACCATCTTACTCGTAGTATTATTATAACAATTATAATAATTTTAGCGCTGGCATAGGCCGAACTGGAACTTACATTGCATTAGATATCCTGGATCAGTTGGGAAGGAAGAGGGGGAAGGTGGACGTCGCGGAATGTGTGAAAAAGATGAGAGAAAACAGAATGAACATGGTCCAAACCTACGTATGTATCTACCAACTTGTTAAACGATAACGTGTCTCTCGAATGAATGATAACTCCAATATTAGAAATTGCCATGGTGTCTTTCATGACCTTTCAACTTCTGTCAACGCTGCATACACAGTAAAATGCTTCAAGTGTTATATCAGTCACATATAATGATTTATCTTTGTATGACAAAAGAAAAAAACTCAAACACAAAATAGTTCTTAGTTTATACTCTAGTGATTAACGTCCATGAAACAACCAAATTAATCGCAAATGATAAAAACAATTAATATAATGCTGTATACAGTCCCTTTTTATTCTTTATGCTGTTTTATTAACCACCAGAAAATCCATGAAAATAAATCTGCCTTGAAAATTACCTGTTGTTTTACACAATATGGATCCAAACACGGAGAACGTGAAACAGATTTCATCAGATTTCATTTGAATAAATGGATATGGACAGATTTTCTGAAAATTGTCAAATTTTATTATTCCATTTTTAATGTGCGCAATACGTTACTAAGGTGCTTATAATGTTTAGCAAACCTTCAATGTCAGTTGTCAAGTCGCAAGTGAGAGACAGAGCTCAAAATTCTTTGTTATGTGAAGAAGTTCGTGTCATGATTTTGTTTAAAGGTTCATGTATACTAATAAAAGTTCCATTTAAATCATTTTGTACAATTTAATTCTGAACACAACGAAAAAAAATCCCTAGTGTTTGTCAAATCTCATTTTGTTTTAAACCTGATATTTTTCTATTAAACAATCTGTATGCAAACAATACCACGACCTGAACCTCGTTGACATAGCACAGTATTGTGATCGTTGTATCTCATTTGAATCTCATGTGATAGTCACGTGATAGTCATATCTTCACGGACCATTAGAAATACCTTAGATGAGCAATGTAAACATTCAACATGGTAAAGTAAAATCTTCTGCTGAAATCGTGACCATGCTCTTTTACCCTGTGCAAAGAGTTCTTATTTATATAATAATAATTATTGGTTTTTTTTTTCTTTTTTTCAGGAACAATATATGTCTATATTCCTTGCGTTAAATGAAATATTTAAATGTCCGATTCAAATCAGCACAACAGCAGAATTTGCTACTCTGACTGAAACCATGACGACCGATAAACCGGCAAATCAGAGCGTACTGCGTGAGGAATTCCAGGTAGGAATGTGAGTGAATGCGTGTTTGGGTGAATGAATGGTTGAATGAGTCATTGTATGAGTTAGAGTGTGCTTACCCGATTAACTGCATAAGTAAGTGAGTGGAGGAGACAGTGAGCTAAGGGAGAGAGATGTTTGATGATGTTAAGGAATGAGTTATAACCTGAATGAGTGAATTGACAAGTGAGTTAATGAGCGTATGGGTTGTGTGTAACACATGGTTTGAACATAATTTAGGGTGTTTACAGCAAAAGGATTTTGCAAACGTGCTTAACGCGTAGAACCTCCACTTGTAAGTAAACTGCTTTGTGCGTATGTATGGGGTGCATAAGTCTATCAGACAGTCATTTGGTGTCTAGAATCATTAAATGTCTTTGGATTTCATGATGATTTCAAGTAAATACAAATAACTTTTACAATACCCATGGAATTATAATCCAATAAAATTTTCAAATCCTTATTCCCACAATCAATAAATATTAACCCCATAAATTTCAATGACTCTACAGCATAAGAGATGATGTTTATGATTTAAACATACTGAGTAACTAAAAAGAAATGAAATGTTAATCAAATACGAAATGTTTACATGTGCATCATTACATAAGTGTTAACACAGAATTGAGTGTTACATATTTATTTTGTGTAGCGTCTAATGACAATTCAACCAAAATATACAGACCTTGACTACAAACTAGCCAGGGAACGCCAAGGAGACATTTACAGCAATGGTATATTACCATGTGAGTAGATAATGACCACCATTGTCATCAGTGTTTTATACCGAAATTCCAACAGAACAGTACATCTTGCATCCATTACCATATTTCGTAATGTATCTTTTTAACTGTTAATTTCACTTCCCAAAAATTAAGAATAATGCAAAACTTAGGTGACAACTTTCAAGATTGTTTTTGCTACATAAGAGCAACATATAGCCCACATTTTAAAACCTCCGCATTCAGAACAAGGGCAAATAGAACGAAAATAAAACGGACGTGAAAATTTACCAGTATACAGTAGTTCATTAAACATTGAATTTTTCTATTAACTGGTTGCTTTGTTGATTAATTTAACTGATCGATATCAATTTTGATTTATTTCATTAATTTTGTTGTTTAATTCCCTTTGAAATGTTTCTGTTTAAACAATAGTGGATAGATACACCATTTTTCTCTCGTCTCCTGTACCCAACCGTGGAAGCTTCATCAACGCCATCTGTGTGCCAGTAAGTGGCGTTATATAGCGTGGTAATGATATCTATTATATATGGTGTACCAATTACTGACAATATGTCGTCAACCGATCACGGTGGCTCAGTGGTAGAGCTCTCGCCTCGTGAACGGAAGGTCGTGAGTTCGAGCCCCGCTCGGGCCGGCCGCGTCAAACCTAAGACGTTAAAATAGGTAGTGATTGCTCCTTCGCCAAGAGCTCGGCATTACGAAGTGAGAGTCACGGGTCTTTCGGATGGGACCTTATAAACGGAGGTCCCGTGTCGCAGCAGGTGTGGCACGTAAAAGAACCCGCACTGCTAAAAGCCATTAGTGCTAAGCATAGGTCTAAATTTGCAGCCCCGTCACCGGTAATAGTGACAGTCGCCGGATAGCTGAAAAATTGCTCAGGCGACTATAAATAAAAAAAAAACAACAACAACAACGACAATATGTCGTCAAAACAATGATTTCTATTGTATTTTTTAATTGGTAACACACGTAACATCATGTCCATTGGGATAGGGTGGAGCAGCCGGAGTAGAAAGTAGAATCTGACTTCCTCAAATTCTTGAAAAGCTAAGAAAAAAATCTGCATTTACCTACAACTAGAGTGCATGACTGAGCTAAAAGTAATGAGAAAACTAATTCCCATTAGACCACCACATATAATAATAAGCGATCGGATCATTTTAATTTTCGATTGATTTTACTACAGAAGTTGCAAATATCAAAAGCAAATACAACGGTCTTATTCTAGCTGTTTGGATTTAAGCTAAGATTTTTTTTTCAGTTTAATAACTATGACGTGTGTCACAATAACACAAGGAATAAAATCATTTATAACATTTTTTGGTTATATCATCTGAAAACATAATCGCTTTATGGGTCGGATCAGGTCCTGCTGTTGAAATCGTTTATGTATTTCTAAAACTGAGTAAATGAATTGTATCATAAAAATTCTCTGTTACACTATTAATATTTCTTTAAATTAGTTGAAATCACTTGATAGTGAACAGAAATAGCTCTAAAGAAATCTGACAATATGAACGATTTGACGAAAACTCACGCTTTATTTGCTGCAGTCGTATACAAACAGTAAAGCGTTCATAGTGACAGAGTTCCCACGGACAGAGGATGCTGTAGACTTACTACGTCTTCTGGTTGACCACGAATCTGACACAGTAATCAGCATGAATCCTCTGAACGACATTGAATCGGTATGTGATCTTGTAGTGGGGTTTTTGAAACCAAAGCAAATATAATCTTATACGATTTTGAGATACTGAAAATGCATTCATTGTGTTAGGTTTTGTCTTGCTATATCTAAAAATTCTCGTATATATTATAATGTAAACATGAATATATAATTTTGTTTGTGTGTATTCAATAAATTGCATGGAAAACAATGCAGTGTTTAAAATGTTTTATGGCGCTCCTATCTTACGTTACACATTGAAGTATGTCCCCTTTCTTGTTTTCAGGCTGCGGCTTGGTTACCACACCCCTCCTTCTCGAGGTCCCTCTCCCCGTACACGGTCCACTATCAATCAAAATCCGGATCTGACGTCATCAGAAGTTCTATCCACATCCTCCATGTGTGTATATTATTTCAGTTACAATGATATTTTATATTTCATGTTCTCTTGTTTAAGCATAGTAAAATCTAAAAAAAATATATATATATGTTTCACTACATGTATGTGAACAGGTATTATCTACCAATATTATCTTACTCACAAGGCAGTGACGTAATGGAGGCTAAAATTACTTGAACCAATCATTCAATTCTAATGAGCGATGATTATATTAACTCTAACCTAAGAAAGGCAGATTACCTGGTACTAAAGACATGCGTCATATAACAGATTAGACGGCACTAAAGACATGCGTCATATAACAGATTAGACGATACTAAAGACATGCGTCATATAACAGATTAGACGGCACTAAAGACATGCGTCATATAACAGATTAGTCTGTACTAAAGACATGCGTCATATAACAGATTAGACGGTACTAAAGACATGCGTCATATAACAGATTGACGATACTAAAGACATGCGTCATATAACAGATTAGACGGTACTAAAGACATGCGTCATATAACAGATTAGACGGCACCAAAGACATGCGTCATATAACAGATTAGACGGTACTAAAGACAGGCGTCATATAACAGATTATACTGTACCAAAGACATGCGTCATATCACAGATTGACGATACTAAAGACATGCGTCATATAACAGATTAGACGGTACCAAAGGCATGCGTCATATAACAGATTATACTGTACTAAAGACAAGCGTCATATAGCAGATTACATGGTACCAAAATATGCGTCATATAACAGATTAGACGGTACCAAAGACATGCGTCATATAACAGATTATACTGTACTAAAGACATGCGTCATATAACAGATTAGACGGTACCAAAGACATGCGTCATATAACAGATTATACTGTACTAAAGACATGCGTCATATAACAGATTGACGGTACTAAAGACATGCGTCATATAACAAATTAGACGGTACCAAAGACATGCGTCATATAACAGATTAGACGGTACTAAAGACATGCGTTATATAACAGATTAGACGGTACCAAAGGCATGCGTCATATAACAGATTATACTGTACTAAAAACATGCGTCATATAACAGATTATACTGTACTAAAGACAGGCGTCATATAACAGATTAGTCTGTACTAAAGTCATGCGTCATATAACAGATTAGACGGTACTAAAGACATGCATTATATAACAGATTAGACGGTACCAAAGGCATGCGTCATATAACAGATTATACTGTACTAAAACATGCGTCATATAACAGATTATACTGTACTAAAGACATGCGTCATATAAAATATTTTATTTAAAGTCGTCTTGTGTTCTGTCATTCATTAAATATCCAAATCAAAAATCAAAATGCGTGATATTCTCCGGAATTACACTCATCTACATTTGATGATTAAGTAGTTTTGCAATATAGGTAAACGTAGGGTCTTAATTTATCGTAATCCTTTCAAAAGATTGTTCAAGAGAATACACGCTACATAAATTATCCTATGAGAGTTATTTTATGAGCACTCGCATGGTACGTCATACTATATACAGAGGAACATAACAAAAGTCATTCTATCCCCAACAACCTTTTTGCATGTCTGATATTTTTGCTGTAGGATAATCCGTAGAATTATATCTGTCATAAAAATAGCATACATTTACCTGTGCATGTTGTTGATCCAAATGCCGACAAATAGCTTCAAACTTATTCAAAACATTCTACAGTGCACGCGGTCTTGTCTTTCAAAACCACATATACTAAATACAAGATCAAAGGAAAGCAAACATAAAAAAATGAACAAAGAAAATTTCTCTAAGGATAACAGTGAAATTATTTTTCCAGAGTGAAGACGAAACTCACCCAGTAACAATCATCGAACCCAGAATCAGTATGACGACACCTGGCTCTTCTCAAGATACTTCTCAACTCCGCAGTCTGGTGGCCGCTGCCCTGAGTGTGAATACAGAACATCCTATCACAATCGTTAGCAGGTGTCTATCATAATAGTCCCTATATAATTCACTAGAACTTTATATTGGATATATCATTTTTACAATCGATTGAACAGTAGTTTACACCTACATCGTTTCTTTCTCTCTTTTTTCTGTCTCTTTTTGTTGTTATTTCGCGTTACCTAATTTTAGTTGAATTAAAATGATATTTCATTACAGTGACGTGTCGGTCACATTGGATGTTTTTCTTACATCTTCTTTATATATATATATATATATATATATATATATATATATATATATATACAGAGAGAGAGAGAGAGATAAAGATAGATAGATAGATACATAAAGATAGGTAGATTGATAAACATACGCTATTAATCCATGTGAATCTTTATCCTTTAGACACTTCTCCCAAGAAGTAAAACAAAAAAAAAAACAAAAAACAAAAACAAAAAAAAATACAAAACAAAAACAAAAAAAACAACAAAAAACAAGCAAGCAAAAAACAAAAGCAAAAACAAAAATAAAAAAACAGAACCCGTGTATCCAATCATATATGTCCTCCTACATTTGTTAATTTCACCTGAACACTATTCCTGATAGATAGATAAATGGGTAGATCGATTGATTGATAAATAGATAAATATATAGATAGATAGATATATTAATTGATATATTTATAAATAGATAGATAGATAAATAAATAAATAGATAGATAGATAGATATAGTGATAGATAGAGATAGCGGTAGACAGATAGAGAGAGATAGCGATAGATAGAATATATAGATAAATATATAGATAGAGTAACGTCTAAGCGAGTTTACAGTAAAATGCCACACTGAGCGTACGACTCGGGATATAAAGTCGCGATTGCACGAATGGAACGAGAATTGACAAAAACTGGTTGATCACTAGAAACTTTTCTTACGAAGTAAAAGAAAACAAATCTTGTATCACAATGGTGTTTGTTATTTAAGTGATCTATATTTTACTTAAATAATGTTTATTAATTCATTTTTTAAAGTCCATTTGATGTGGATATTTTTTTTCCTTTCAATTTAATTACGTCCTCATGAATCGCTGCTGGAGAGAACGCTTTGTCAATTCCACATGAGAGAGAATATACCTACAAAAAGCAAATGAGAAAAATATACGTGCATAAATAGATTCATACATACATACATGCATGCATCCACACACACACACACACACACACACACACACACACACACACACACACACACATATATACATACATTATTTTCGAGGTAGGTATTTCGGGTAAGCGTTCCAAAGTATAGACTTCGTTTCGGTAAGAAGTTCGCTGTTGACTTATGATTTCTTAATTTTATTCTACTCTTCATCTTTCACTCCAGTGATGGTGCTTCCCTGTGTGGTGTTTTCTGCGCCGTTCACAACGTGATTCAGCAGATCTCCTTAGATGATACCGTAGACGTGTTTACAGCGGTACGTCAGCTTCACATCAGAAGACCAGAATTTTGCGCAAACCTTGTAAGTTTGTTTTGTCGCTTTGCAAGCCATTATGCGATATGTTGTGCAACTTCATCGTCTCACGAATTGTGTCGTGATTCTTTCAGGATGAGTACAGCCTGGTCGTCAAAGCAGTTTCTGACCACATTCAAAACTCAACCGACAACATTTACAGTAATTAGTAAAGCGTTGACCTGTAGTGGTGGATGTGAATTTTAGCGGAGTGGATTCCGAAACTGTGAAATTTGGGATGGGCCGATTTTTGTCACTGGAAACATTTGACTATATTCGATTTTGTTTGTGTGTCAGAACATACGTAGATTTATATTCTCATATATTCCACTTGTCTTATTATGCACTGCGATATCTAGGGTAGCGAAGTCACTAAAATATACGTATCCTAGCCTATAGAATTGATTAATTCAAGCTAGCGCAATATGCTCGATAACAAGTATAGAGAATCACACACACACACACACACACACACACACACACACACACACACACGTATATATATATATATATATATATATATATATATATATATATATATATATACAGGGTGTTTCACAATATATGTCACATATTTAGAGGCAGAAAGAATTATAACTACACACGCTACATATACAATTTATGTATCATTTTAATCAACAGGTATCCTAAATTAATTTTTTAAGTCACGGATATCAAACACACTCCATTTCCGTTTCCGTGGCAACGATTACCTCAAATGATATGCTGTAAATGTTTATCCTTTTCCTGAATAACTTTAGAGACACGTGTGCGGAAATTTCTGATCACTGCTGTTCTGTGTGAAAGATATCGTCCTGAAAATGTGTCGTCTAACCACTCAAGCACTCTTGTAGCTGTGTGTGGAGTAGCTCCATCTTGTTGATACCAAACACTTGAGAAGTTGGTTGTTTTCCGTTGAAGAGCTGGTAAAAATTTCCTTTTCAGTAAATTTAGGTATCGTTCTGCGTTTACACTAACACATTATCCGAATCTTCAAAAACATAAGGACCAATGATTCCTGTTGACGAAAGTGCAGCCCAAACAGTGATTTTGTCCGCATGCAAAGGTTTTTCCTCATAAAAATTTGGTTTATCAGAACCCCCAAAGCGCATGTTTTGTTTATTTACAGACGTGTTTAAATAAAAGTGTGCCTCGTCTGAAAACCGTATGCTGTCCGCCAATTCCGGCTCTGCCTTTCAATCCACATTGCAAGATCTAATCGACTCTTAATGTCAGTTGTCACACTCCATCTCCCTAAACACTGATCTGACTGACTTTCTTGGTGTTTCCTCAATGATAGACCTCACTCTGTCAATGTTTTCACCACGCCTTGATTTTTTAGGAGGGCCAGGATCTAAGTGTCTTTTGACCTTTACACTGCCTTTTCGTTCAAACTTCTTAACTATCCTTAATATCTGGAATCTAGACATCACTTTGTTGTCTGGATACTGTTTCTTCAACACATTCTGCACAATTTAAGGATATTTATGTTTGTAATACAGTTTTACAATTCCAGCTTTTTGTTGCAAGTTATAATTCATTTTGAAAACACCTCAAATTATGACATCAATTACGACGTCATCAGTGACTTCATATTTTCCCGATATTTTGCAATGTCATAATTTCATGTAAGTATGCTTATCTAAGGTATTAAAGTTTCTTTGATACTCCACCTGACATTGTGAAAACACTCATTTAGATGTGTGACATATATTGTGAAACACCCTGTATATATATTGGAACAGTATAGAGAATCACACACACACACACACACACACACACACACACACACATATATATATATATATATATATATGAACAGTTGTGCTTGAGCAATTAGCGACAAGTGTAGAGACGTTTAATTAACCATTTACCAGCAATGCGTTACTAACATCTTATTTCTGTACCTTTAATTAGTCTGACAAAATAACCAAGTCCTCTTCTTTAATTATACATGGATTTATTATGCGAAAAACTTTATAAAATTATAACGCGGTATTTCACATCCTCGTCGCTCTGGATGAACGTTATAGATGCCTGTACGGCTGATAAACACTCAATGGCTAATTGCGTCATGGTCATGGACGACAGACAAGGAAAATCCTGGTAAGGAACAGTAGGTAAATAATGGGCAACAGGTAAAATAATTAGCCCTAGTAATGGACTGCGAAGGAAAAGGTTTGTCCTGGAAATGGCTGAATATAATTAATTGGTAAATAAGACACTATATCCACAAGAGAATGGGACATTACGCATTAATATCATATGAAAGGCTTATAATAAACTTTAAATCACTTAGAAATAGATGGTACACGAGTAACTAAGGTAACGACTTAATACGGAAGCGAAGGGGCACCCGGAATTTTCGATTCAATATACTAAATAGATTAGGTTTCGGAGCTAGAGAAAGTGTAAATATCCATCAAGTTAAAATTAACGAGCAATCGCCTTTTGTGCCTTCGATGGCTGGAGAAATTGCTGTTGATGTTGCTTCTTCTGGGAAACGTCGCAGACGAGCCTCTACTTCAGAGAGCCTCGGTTTTATACTTACATCTGGTGCCTCGAAATTGGTACTGTTTATGGTTTTACTACACAAGCATTAAGCAAGCGTTTTATAAATGACATCGCACGCGCTACGTCTAAATCGAACGAAATTAAACATGGAGGGAAAACAGGTATATAGACATTACATTGACTGTGTATATCTAAAATACAGCTAATGAACCAATACTTTACCAATAATAGTAGCAATTAGTTACTATCTAGGGAATTTAAAGCTACGATTATCGCATATTATTTCATACTCGAATGTAAACAAAGAAACGGATATCAATTCAAATTGTACTTTCGCTTTGAATGGTCGTAAGCAATGGTAAATACGATATGGTAACTGGTGATAAAAGGTACTGGATAATATGTATATGTATATATATATATATATATATATATATATATAGCTTGTCGTAAGAGGGAACTAAATGGGGCGGTTCTTCGAATGAGACCGCAAACACAGAGCCCTGTGTCACAGCAACGTTAAAGATCCCCCCTGCTCAAAGGCCATAAACGCCGAGCATAGGCCTAAATTCTGCAGCTCTTCACCGGTAATGGTGGCGTCTCCATATGAGTGAGAGATTCTCGAGCGGGACGTTAAACAATATATAAAATCTCTCTCTCTCTCTCTCTCTCTCTCTCTCTCTCTCTCTCTCTCTGTGCGTGTGTGTGTGTGTGTGATTTTGGAGCCAACTTTATTTCAGTGTTATTGTTGGGAATTGTTGAAATGTCTCTCTACCTTATTTTCTCTCTCGGAAATCGATTTCACATTTATTTTGGAACGATGAAGCAAAATATTTCAATTCATTTCATTTCCTTATGTCCTTATATTTGATAAGGAGTTAATCCCGCATTGGCACATTACAGAAGTGAGATTATTTTGTAAATACCTAATATACTAGTATTTTGATATTATGTTAGTGAAAACACTCTTTATAACCACATGTTGCACGAAATTTGCACAGGTTTAGAAAAGTGAAAGAAAGCTGTATGTAAGCTGTGGTTTTGTGAAATTTTATTTGTTTACTTTTAGTGCGTGTTTTTCATATTACCCTTAGTTTGTACATGCCACATGAAGATTGAAAACAGAGAAATTTCGTACATGACTTTTGTGTTTGTTCTTTGAAATGCAATTCAATTTTTTGGACGCAAATATTTTTTTTCATTGTGCAGTTATTCTATAATTAGATCTAAACATCGCACTTCAGTAAGACGTCATTGAATTAGTAGCGTTCTTGTCTGAATATAAATCGATATAAGTCATGGATGGTTTAGATATATATATAATTTCTTGACATGACGAGACGGAAGCTACGCTGAGTCTGATTGACATTTGATATATGTGCCCTTTTTGAGAATTTTTCATTAGTGTATGCAGATATTATATACTTTGAGTATTTTGACACATTACATACTTAAGTATTTTGTGTTTGACTAAAACATAATTGGCCATGGAATCAACTTTCATTATTATTATTATTTTGGTTATACTGTTTTTTATCATAATCTATACAATTAAAGGTCAATTACGAAAATGTTGATTGCAATGAATCCCATGCTATCGATTCAATACCCGGTAATAATTGTGTGTAAAAATAGCTGATATCCTAAAGAGGTTTAGGATTTTTCGGATTTTTGGCTTGCTTTCTTAACATAATCAACAATTATAGAAAAGAGGACATTCGTCATTAAAAATGCATATCCCATGTTTTTATCGATACCAAAACATTCGAAGTTCTTCATGCTGTTATAATCCTACATCCGACATGATGAAAAGGCCATTATACATTTTAACATGGATCCTTCCCAATTCTCCTTTTTCGATTATCTAAATATAGCTATCAGTTTGCGCTGGGCATTAACGTTAACAGCTCTATCGTGTACATCATTAGGCGCGTATTCACTATCTCTAATAAAAAAAAGGAACTGGGATCTAATGTGCAGCTATTTATGGTAATTCCATGTCAGTATTATATACTGTATCAAACTTCATGATAAAGAAACAATATAGCGAAGTATTATTTTAGTAGTTTTGTGCACCCCAGAGAAAAAAAAATCACCTGGTTGTCAAATACGATGCATACCACTGGCATGGAGATCAGAAACCTTGTAGGATGGTACAATCACACAGATGACTTCATTAATGTCATAAAGGGAGATAACCTATATTGTAGATAGGCTCACTCTTCGATCTTAAGAGGAATGCTTTCTCAAACATTTGATTTTCACGTACATGATCGTTGAAGGGCAGTGAAGGAATAGTAACTCCAGAAAAGAGTTTATGATAATAGGGTATGCTAAAAATGTCTTATTATAGCGTTTCCTGGAAAAAAAGCAATCCTGTATTTTACATACATATGGCGATTCCAACTCTGCATATCAGGGGGCTTCAGATAATGAGGTGGATTATAAGCAACAAACGCATGATTTTAAACTGCTACCAGAATGAAGAACAGACGTATAGTCCATAACTCAAACATCATATTTTCTCTACAATTCACACATAATGTCACTTAGTTAACATGAGATCAGTAATAGAATTTTCTTGTATTGTAGCTCCTGTTGTCAATTATTTACTTTCGTTCACCATACTAAATTCTACATACAATTTGTCATTTGGCCAAATACTGGCTGATGTCTTTGCTACAAATTGTTAGACCACCCTTTACACACATTTTGAATACGGCTTAATTTGTTTACCTGATAAAGATAGGGGACATAGTGGGAGTGGCCGATCGACAGTATTTCACATCCCCTCAGAGTTACAGAATTTTCACTAAACTTGTTCGTTTTATCTTGAATTTCTTCAATATTTGCAACCGCCCGCCCCCTTTTAGGCATCATAGTGACACCTATCTGCATTTGTTTTGTCATTACACACTGCTACACCGGCAAAACTTATAGCATACATTTTTAACACTTGTAATTCCAGACCAAATATCACTTCAAATATAGGGCACCTCATGTTTAAATAAATTTTACCAGTACTTTCGTGCGAAACTGCCGCCTGCTACCTTGAAACTGATAATACTTTGAAACATAAACAAGCTTCAAAAATCCTTAATTGTGTGTGTTTTTTCATCATTATAAAAAAGGATATGGACATCCCAATCTTCAGAGGGAAGTTCCCTGATATCTTCCGCTTTGACTGTCCACGGCATAATGGAATATTGATATTTAAATACGGGAAGTTAGCGTTTGAAGAAGCTGACATCATCTCATAATTTGAGTTCTTAATTTGCCGACATTGTCTACGGTCAACTAAATATCCATAGATGAAAGGGATATGAAAGACTACGTAATATCATTTATTTCCTGTTCACTATGATAAAAATCTAGTAAATTGAAATTTGAGTGGAACTGAACATTGGGGATAGGTTAAATGTCGTCATTGCGTTTGACTGTCGAATTAAAGGCCAAAGCAAAACATTCTTTTCTTCTTTTCGTGTAAACGCTTTTGAATAAATCTTGCCTCCGAAGAATAGAAAAACGGGACAGGCGATACTGATGACTAATTGAAGGGTAATAAAATTGTATTGAATAAAAGATGGGGAAAATAATAATTGTTTTCTTTTTTAATCTAAATATTTGTTTTTGAAATATTTTGGTTCTATATCACTGATACAGTTGAATTAATCGTTCATTAGTACAATATACGACTATGAAACCACTCGTGTATATTACTAGTTTTGATGAAAATGTTTTTATCTTAATTGTTCTTTCTTTGTTTATTTTAAAAGATTTATATTTTAGAAAATCTAAATTTACTTCATCCCAAAAATGACCTAAAATATAATATCGCATTTTGCCGAATATAATGCACACCTGTATATAATATACATCCCTACCCCCACTCATTGTTGGTCATAAAATTGTGTTCAAAGAAAAAAGTTTGACCAAGCGGTAATCTGCAGTAATGTTCACTGATTTTTTATTTATTTTTTTTTTTCTGAAATATTGGATTATTAAGAAAAGATTTAGAATTTACAATCCCTGCAACTGTAGTTTTGTGATCACTGTCAGCTACGGTAATCTTCACTATATATATATCTTCGGAGGGAATGCATGGGGAAAAATACGAGAATTTGTAGCGTTAATGCTTTCAACAAATTTACATTAGCATTTCATAAAAAAATAATAAATGTTGAGTATAGAAAACTAACATTTTAGTGGAAAATCAGTATCTTCGTCTATTTTAGCACGTCACATTGCATCGGATGTTGACATATAAGGTGCACTACGAATTTTAATTTTCTCTATCAAAATTCAGAGTGTACATATTTTAAATGTCACATTTTCTAGAACTTTACATTGCTATAGTAACTTTTTTCACATAGTATTTTTTTTTTCTATTTTAAAGATGTGAACAGCATGAATGAAGGTTGTGTCGTCGAGTGAAACATTATGCCGCGGGTTTCTCCTTACAAAATGTTAAAACAAAAACAACATCATGTCGAACATGTATAATATTCATTTTTAAAAAGCATCTTTTGCTTTATCTTGACTACAATTTCCCCAAATGTATATATATATATATATATATATATATATATATATATACATTAGGAATGAAACTAACTATGAAAAAGGGGCCTCCGTGGCGGAGTGGTTAGAACATTGCGCTCAAAACCACAAGACCTCTCATCTCCAGTCGGCGCGGATTCGATTCTCGTTCGCGCTGATATATGTAAGAAAGTTTGTCAGTTTACTTTCGGAAGATCGTGGACTCTTCCCGAGTACATTGTATCTGAGGTCTCTCCTCCACCTACAAAAAAGTGTATATATATATATATATATATATATATATATATATATATATATAGTGATTAGTCGCACCGTAAAGACCCAAATATCGTAGTGTGCATGCCCCGCCTACCGTTTCGTGCAAACCATTAGACTAAATATGCAGACCATTCAAGAAGTGGGAAGCATCCCTGCAAGCCATTTCGTGCAACACGTTCAGCGTTCCGTGCAAAAATCGTTTCGTTCCTTGCAGATCGTTCAGCGTCCCGTGCTACAGCGTCGTGCCAAAAGTATTCGCGGAAAATGGCCGTCGCGATGCGAGAGTTGTTGCCCTTCACATAGAAAACTGATCGTTATCAAGGCAATACAAAACGAAAGTTAACTTTGAGACAGTCCCTGAAATTAGTAATAATCCCCGGATGAGTGACGTATGAGAATCGTCTGCTGTATTAAAATTGTGCTGCTGAAGTGTAATGTCAACAAAGATGGGTCGGAAGTCAAAAGAATTGTCACCTGACAAGAAAGAAGTGATTGTGAAATTGAAAGATGATGGATCTATTTTGAAGAGTTTCCGAATACGAGGTAGCTTCTTGAAGGCAAAATAAATGGGGCGGCCGAAAATAGTGTCCCATCGTGGGGAAACAAGGTTGTTGCGGTTGGTGAAACGGAGCAAAGGAAGTGTTGAAGGATATCCCAATGAATTCAATGTCGGAAATGATTTAGTTAATGTCAGTAAGTGGACTGTGCAGCGGGTCAGATTTATCGGAGAGTTGTTAGGAAACGCATGGTTGTGAAAGAGGTCAACAGAAAAAAAGAGACTTGCATGGTGCTTGAAAAAACGAAGATTAACTGTAAACCAATATTGGCGAATTATTATCTTCAGTGACGAGTCACAAGTTGTTATAGGTCAAAATAATAGAGTTTATGTGTGGCGATCCGCTCATGAAGCTTACAAACCGGAGTGTATGTTTCCAGAATTCAAGCCCAAGGTATCCGTAATGGTCTGGGGATGTATCACCTGGTATGGCCCTGGTACTCTGTGCAAGGCAAACGGCAATCTAAATGCTGAGAAATATATTTCTATATTTGATGATCAACTTTGGCCTGTAATTGCCCGTCATTTCCCCGATAATTCGTACACCTTTCAGGATGACAATGCCCCCGTGCATCGCGTTGTAGAGAGATACAAGCACGAAAACAACATTCGTGGAATGATTTGGCCAGCCCAATAACCAGACATAAACATTATTGAAAACTGTTGGCATCGGGTAAAGAGAGATTTACAAAATCGGACTGCCGATATAGCAAACCCAGATCAGCTGTTCGAAGCTATTCTAGATATTTGGCAGAACTTCTCCGTAGAATACATCAGGAACCTTTATCAGATCAGTCCTTACCACGAAGAGTTCGTGCATGCATTCGTTCTAAGGGACACCTTACAAAGTATTAAATGTATGTGTACTTCATTATTTTATCCAAAACGGCGAGTTTGTAATGCTAAGCGAGATAACTCTCATTTGACGTCGGCCATTTTTCCGCGAATACTTTTGGCACGACGCTGTAGAATCATTTCGTCTTCTTCCGTGCAAGTGATGTAGTAGTACGTTTCTGGGTCTGTATCAAGAACGACTGTGCCAATATAGCTCAAAATCGCATGAGGGCTTCTCGCCATAATGCGCATTCAAGTTTGTTAAACCATGACCCAAGTATGGAGTCACAATATGATCAAAGATGTACCCATTATATAGGTACAAATATTTAAATAATTTCTCAAGAATCACTAAGAAATAGAAATTTACATGGATGCTTCCTGGCATTGCGGAAATTTAAATGTATGAAAATCAAGGCCCCCGAGGGTAGATTGGGACAACAATACTAGATCGACATTTTACGTTCAAATATATAGGTAAACATGTTTCAAAATGTACTGAAGGATTAGTAGGACAGAAACGCAGAAATTTGCATGGCAGCTTCCTGAGATAGCATCGATTAGAACGTAACAAAATTATGGTACATGGGGATAAGGTGGTACCAATATACGAGATCAAAATTTACTTGCAAATAGATAGGGGAAATCTTTGAAAATGATCAGGCCACAGATATGGCCCATGAGCACCTAATCTCCAGAAATTCGTCCATCTCATTCCTCGACTCTTATGAGTGAAAAATTTTCAAGCGGGATGTTAAACAATATATAAAAAATCAATCAATACCTATCTTCATTATAGATAAAATCATACCCATGTAATTTTTATATATAGATATGATGGGGAGGCTGAAGTCATCCCATTTGCTATAAAATAAGTTTGCCGATAATGTTAATGGCGAATGGAATATTCAAGTTTGACTTGAAAGCCCATGGTGTTTCTTTTGTTTCATGTTCCCCTTGAAACAGATATATTGAATCGATGAATAGAATAAAATTTAGCGCTTTATGCAATGAAATGATTACCATGCATAATAACATATAAAACAATTAAAAACAAACTTTAGGAATAAAGATATGATCATAATACTAAACTACAGGGTTTTTTTTTTATTAAAGTAATTCATTTGTAAATTAAATCAGTAAAACAATCACAAATTAAAAGCTAATCTAAAAAGATACGTTTTGTGACTAACTTTAAAACTTGACAGTGAAGTACACTGTCTGAGTTTAAAATGCAAAGAGTTCCACAGACTCGATGCGGCCTTATCCAAGCGTCAATGTTTTGTACGTGTCCGAGGTATTTGGAGAAGATGCAGCGATTCGGATTTTAATGATTGTGTAGGATGGTAAACTTTAAGGATCTCCTTTATGTAAACTGGAGATAGGTTGTTGAGAGATCTGAAAGTATGAAGAAGGATCTTATATTGAATTCTATATGCAATTGGGAGCCAGTTGAGATCCTCTAAAATAGGTGTAATATGGTATTTATTTTTTTTTTTTTTGAGCGTGTTATAACCTTACAGCTGTGTCCCAGTATAAATTATTTTTCTTCTTTTCATGTAAACGCTATTGAATATATTCAATAAGACCCTATTAAATAAATTCTGCCTCAGGATGATAATAAAAAAAAAACAGGTCAAGTGATAAGTAAAATATAATAAAATTATTTTGAAAAAAAAAATACAAATCGCGTCTCATCTTCAAGTCCACCTTTTCTCACTTACACGAAGGTATGTATCCTGTTTAATGAATTTGCTGAAGTATTCTGTGCATACTAAATACAGACTCTTAATGGCGTCTAATGATGTGGGTCTATATATTTGAAGTAGTTCAGTGTATAAAAGATAATATTCTTTTGCACGAAATAATTCATACGTTTCTCGGAATAAAGATAAAACAATTGAAATGGTTCATCGCCAGGGTGCCTGATCCTCCTGGCCATCTGACCTCACGCTGATACATTTAAGAAACATTATTACCCTATCCTTGAATCTGTATTTTTTGAAGATTGATGGCTGTTCGTTATTCTTTGTTTTGAGGGCGGGGGTCCTATTATTATCGATACAATTGACTTAGTCGATCATTAGTATAATACCATGATCAGGACACTACTCTTGTGTAAATATCACTATCTTTGATGAATATATCTTTAAAATGAATAATATTAATTGAAATTTTGGTGGA
The DNA here is from genome assembly GCA_024699665.1 of Ostrea denselamellosa. Lineage (NCBI taxonomy): Eukaryota > Metazoa > Mollusca > Bivalvia > Ostreida > Ostreidae > Ostrea > Ostrea denselamellosa. The sequence continues at coordinate 5,640,345 of JAMZEH010000050.1, read as the reverse complement.
ATTTTGCAAACATCTGATTATCAAAACTAAAACTGAACATAAGTTAGAATATTCTACCAACAAATATTTCTACTCTCATCATTCAGTTATCCACAAAACAGTGTACAAATCCGCATCTATGGTATTACATGGATATCAATTAAGTGATTCGATACTAGCATGAAGAAACGGATATAAATTTGCTTTGAAAAAAATGAGAAATTCCTTTCAAAATTAAGAACTACCCCCCCCCCCCCCCCCCCCCCCCCCCCCGTGCATAGCTTTGGTCTTTAGTCGGATTTCGCTCCAGTATTTGTGGTATCTTTTTGATTCTGTCAGTTCTTCCAAGTTTGTTCTTACTTCGGATTTCCAACATTTTTTATTTGAACGTTTTTGCTTTTTATCACATTTCTATCACATTCTATCGACATAGATGTTTTATCTATCAAAAAATAAATAAATGAATAAATAAATAAAAATAATAAAAACAAAAAACAAAAAAAAAACAACCCAGAAAACCAAAAAATAAAAAACCATCATTTTCATTCATTCGATATATCCCAGTGAAGTTATAAAGTTTAAGGAACTTGTAAACTTCCTCCTATGTTAAAATGTGGCATCTCTTCCTGGTATAACTGTTCAAAATTTGTACTCATTGTATTGCACATAATTGAGAAATAGACGTCTGAAATAAGATATATATATCATATGTTATATTTTTTTTTTGTAAAACATGTATTCGGTGTCCATTATTTAAAAAAAAAAAAAAAAACAGAGACAGTGTCATTAAAATCAACAATATTTGATGCGCAAATGCGGAAGATATAAAGGATTTTAATAGTGCTTATGGCATATGATATTTATCAAATGAGTTGCTAGATTTATTATTTCCCGAGCTATGGCGAAATCTTGTAAAGAATTTCATAAATTCCATACGCCAACAGCACGGATGCAAGGTGCTTTTTATCACACAACTATAATAACCTTATATTTTAATTACTTCCCTTTCACCTTTCTGTACAAGGCGATCATTTCCAGCCTTTTTACATCGTCAGAAAATGTTCTTGAGCGGAAAAAATAAGATCTAGAGATAAGCATATCAACGTGATGGCAAAACCGACATTTCAATCTTAGGACTTACTTTTTATTATTCTTATGAATGACAAACGGTTTTTATATCCTGACTTCAAATACAATTAAGGATAATTATATCTCATATTAACTGGAGTTATTCAATGGTAAAGATGTTAATTACATCATGACATTGATGTCACTACATAACAACAACAAATGAAACAGTGATACATGTGATAGGGTTGCAAAACGTTGTAGTAAAGATTTGTATCTATGTCAGCAAGTGCTAACCTCACGTGACCCTACATAATTTCCTTGCTATTAACTTGTACTACGTGTTCTTATCGGGTTTTTTTTTTTCAGAATCTGCGTTATGAACCTGGAAACAATACCGCTGAGTGATAATTCATTTTAAAACACTTTTTTTTTTAATGAACCTCTGTGAATAATATATCTTCCGGGTTTTTTCTTCACATTTTCAAAAAAATATTTTAATTTCCCTATACATTACCTTTGGATATCACAAATAATATTTCCCTGCATTTAGTTAGTTTTAATTCTATCATGCACGATAAATCGTCATGGTGTATTTAACATTTTTGCAATAAAATGATTGAATTTAATATGATCCAATAAATATCCTTAACGTTATTGCTAACTAAAACGAATCAAAGCTATCGAGTTAATTTTGGAGGAATTCAGTCAACATTGACTTCCTACTTTAAATCTCATTCCACTTCCGTTATGTTACAGACGGGTTTCATTTTATTGGTTTTACGACTGTCTACAGTTTATGGTACGACTTTCTCATATAATTCACATTTATTGTATATATATATATATATATATATATATATATAAAGGGTGTTAAGAAAGTTCGTTCCGTTTGTAAATTTGAAAAATTAAATAGAAAAACGGCATGTTTTTGTTTCAATTTTTTTCTGGTAACTCTATAGACTTTTTTTCATTATGTCAGCAGTTATCCTTCCCTACGTGCACTCTCTTGTGTTACTATAGTGTGATGTAAACAAAGTGTCTATTACGTCATGAAATAAATATGCCGAGTTCAGTGTAAAAGCAGACGTCCTGTACAAGTGTTGATACAATTAATGAACGAGCTCAAGCTTCGGCTTTATTAGATGCAGGATTAAGTGTGAAGGATGTGGCTAAGCAGCTATGTAAAAGTGAGCGATGGGTAACAAAGTGGAGGCGAAGGCGAGAGCAAAATAAACAACTATCCGATCAACCGAGATCCGGCCGGCCTTCGAAGATAGTGGGGGTAGTGAAGAGAAAAGTGGAAAACATAAAATACAAACGAGGAAAATCAACAAGGAAATGCAGCAAGGAACTTAAGAACTCAGGCTTTAATGCGAGTCATGTAACTGTTTTTAATTATTTGCGAAAAGTTAAAAAATGGAAGGCATTTAAAAGACCGAGAAATCAACTATTGACGAAAACACAGAGGCAAAAGAGATTGAAATTTGCTCGTGATCACAAGCATTTGACGGCTGAAGACTGGGACAACTACATCTTAAGTGATGAATCTACGAAATATTTATTTCATGTTCCGAACCGACAGGACGATGTTGTATGGGGGTCCCAGTCAGATGAGGTTCCAGATGTAAGCTGCGTCAAGTCGAGCGCTAAAGTCATGGTATGGGGTGCGATAGGAGTACAGGGATTATCCAAACTTCACATTGTTCCAGCCAGCAAAACTATTAATGCTGATTATTATGTGAACAATATCCTTCAAAAAGAACTAAAACCTGCTCGAAATCGACAGAAAAATAGTGGTAGGATCGACGAACGAAAGTTACTTCAATATCCAGGACACGCCACATTTGTTCAAGATGGAGCGACCCCTCACACTGCCCTGCTAACACAGAATTGGCGTGAAAATAATCTACCAAACTTTATTACCAAAGTAGAATGGCCAGGCAATTCCCCAGACCTAAATTGCATCGAAAACCTATGGAGTATTCTGGACAGCGAGGCCTACAAGGATCCGCGCCCAACGACAATGTGCCAATTACGACGCCGACTTCACCGTGCATGGAGGGAGATATCTCAGAAACATTTGATTTCTTTGATTCATTCAATGCCAAATAGAATTAAAAATGTATTGAAAAACAAACGTGGACTGTCTGGTTATTAAAAACATATAAACTTGTATATGGGTTGTTTATAAATAATTTTAGGCATGCTGTAAATCATGGAACGAACTTTCTTAACACCCTTTATATATATATATATATATATATATATATATATATATATATATATATATTTATCTCATATGTGTGGTGTATATTGCTAGCTTGATAAACTATAGGTTTATCACACTCGCGTTTGATAAAGCACTTCCGGTCCGAACTACTTTTGACACTGTCCCCGCTTGAATGACCTATTTTCAGTGTTTATGTCTATCAATGAATGGAATAAAGATTATCACTATTTATCCCGTATTGATTTAAAATTTTAGCAATAGTAAAACCATAATGCACATAAAAAATCAATAAATTATTTATTTTGATAAATAATTGTGTGCGTATTTATCTAATATCGTCTGCATAGCAACAACTCTAAACATCTTTACTTACCAAAGTGCATCGCAAGACTTCTTCTCGCCATCACATCCAAAAAAACCACGGGAATAAAAATCCTAATCCAAAGAACACTTGTACATTTCAATGTAAACTGTTCAACTTTCTATTAACTGCTCATTTCAAAAACTCGCCGAAATCCAACTTCTATGCTCAGTAGGTCAGTGCTACGTCTATAAACAAAATACTCCGCTCTATTTGTTATTTTGGATTTATATATATATATATATATATATATATATATATATATATATATATATAGCAAATCATTATTAATTATAGAATAAAAAGGCTTATAAAACAATTTTCATCTATGGTTTCTTTTATGAAAATACTCTTTATTACATGTGTGAATCAATCATAAGCGCACTATTTTCTCCCGCGCAAGAAAATCAATCAGCACGACGTTAGAGTCGTGAATCGAAAACAAAGTCAATCAGCTGTTTTTATTATACTGGGGATCATTTCAAAGTAATAAAATATGAGATAAATAGAATATCTATTATTGCGTGTTTTGATATATGCTTTATCCGACTCGTTGATGGTGTATTTATTCGCTCGGCAAGTATCGCGAATAAATACACCATATCAACTCGTCGGATAAAGCATATATCAAAACACGCAATATAGATATCCTCTATATATATATATAATTCTTACAAATTCTGTTCAAATGATGTATTTAGTACGCGTTTTTGACCACGCATGCATATATATATATGTGTGTGTGTGTGTGTGTGTGTGTGTGTGTGTGTGGAGAGAGAGAGAGAGAGAGAGAGAGAGAGAGAGAGACGTGACGTAGTCTTTAAAGCATCCCGATCAAGCCACAATGTCTCTCATAACTAGTAGGCGTAGGTTCAATTCTCGCTCGAGCCGATATATGTGAGAAAGATATATATGTGGAAATAGCTATTCACTGAGATCATTCTGTAGGAAATAATTATTCACCAAGATCATCCGCTGCAGCTATAATATCTACATCAGAATGATCAGACTCGGAGTATGATACAAAGTATTTAGAAAACGCCACACTGTTTTCCCGACCGGGTTGGTTAAAATAAGTTCTTTTCACGAAGGCTGTCTGTCACAATTCATAGGTATTTACAGTATGAAGCAGTTAAGTATTATAAGAGACATACAGTTTTAAATGATAATGTGTATTTTAAATATTAATTAGATTTTGATTTAAAATGCCGTTTAGAAACGTATGAAAAATATGATTATGTCATAACACAATAGCTAGTTTTATCAATATCATACGTAATATCTTTTAAAGACACTCATTGGTTCATTTCTTTCAACAAATCCAATCAAAATACTGGATAGATATAAACAAGGTAATCGAAATGCATAAACCAACGCACGTTGTAAAGTTTTTCTCCGGGTAATCGCGTCGACCCAAAATTATGTGAAGGACCTATAAATTCACACTATTCATGGGTCCTTTGATGTGTACGTCGGCGCAGGGTCGATGGACCGACGCTAATTTCGAACACTGGCTACAAGTTTTTCTCCCAGGAATCGCTGGCTACAAGTCTGGAGATTGATACATGAAATGTGATTATTTACAATATCACTGTTTAGGTGTCAGATGTTATAATGGCTATAGAAAATCTAAGAAGTTGAGTAAATATACACGTACAGTAGAAATAACGCAAGGTACTATGAACATATTGGTGTCGCCTTCGGCTACCAAATATCAGAAATTTAATAATTCATTTTTATGATATTAGGATATTCGCTTGCAGCATTCTGAAATCTTAAAATCGGGTAGATAGTTTTGTATCAAAGGTAAATCTTGTTTAACCATGACTGATTTGTATATACACCCACATACTGACACTTCCAGAACCTCTGTTTGGTTTCCACTTCCCTATATGATGGTGGAAGGAAATCCCAAAAAGAAATTGACGTAAAATGCATGTTCGTACTGATCAGATGTTTGTTATCATACACAAAATGTACGTTCTGACGTCATATAGAGGGGAGTTCACTGAGGAACATTTCTGTATAGGACTGAAATTTTCCCAGAACCTTAAACTAATAAAAGGATGTGATGACGACTGTCAGTCTTTTTGGAGAGGGATGCTGTGTGACATAATTAAACAGTTGTTTGATATTACTTTAACCCTTTCGTTACTGGTCGCGGTAGCTCGATGGTAGGAAGTTTGCTTCGTAACCGGAAGGTCGTGAGTTCGAGCCCCGCTCGTGCCCTATCCATGTCAACATTAAGACGTTGACATAGGTAGTGACTACTACTTCGCCAAACGCTCGGCATTTAGAAGTGAGAATCACGGGTCTTTCGGATATGACATTAAAAACGGAGGTCCAGTGTCGCGGCAGGCGTTGCCACGTTAAAAAATACTCTTACTGTTACGGCCCTGAGCCATAAGCATAGGCCTAAATCTGTAGTACTTCACGTACAGCTGGTGACGTCTCAATATAAGTGCAAAAAGCTGGACGGAACGCAAGGCAGCTAACCAACGAACCAATTCGCCCTTTCTTTATTGCACTATTAAATTAGACCGATAACACATAAAAACGGGATAACGCAAAAGAATATCTGTTAGTCCTTAAAACCACGGTTATATGATGCATATAAAATATAAACGGTAGCAATTTAGATGCACCAGATGCGTATTTCGATATATATTGTCTAATCTGTGATGATTAAGTCAAAAATGTACGAAATCCGAAATAAGAATAAACTTGGAAAAGCTGAAAGAATCATAATACACCAAATACTGCAACCAAATTCGGCTAAGGATCAGAGCTATGTGTGAGGGAGATTATCCTTAATTTTTAGATTTCTTAATTTTATCACAGCATTTTTTATTATTCGTATCTCAAGCTAGTCCCGAAGTACTTAGCAACTGGGCTGGTGAAATTCATCGGAAACTTACAGTCCACCAGCAGAGGCATCGACCCAGTGGCTATAATGTAAAACATAAACGTAGCAATTTAGATGCACTATTTGCGCATTTCGCCAAATAATATCTCTTCAGTGATGGTCAAGTCAAAAATGTTGGATATCCGAAATAAGAACAGACTTGGAAGAGCTGAAAGAAGCTTTGATTTTTAACGGGATATGTCTCCAGTATTTGGCATATTTTGCATTTGTTAACTCTTCTAAGTTTGTTCTTATTTCTTAACTGGTACATTAAAATTTGCATCGTTCACGTGTTACATCAGAAAGAATACAAAATTAAGCGAAGGACAAACGCATACCAGAGTTGGGATCAGGTGTCTAGTAGGAGTAAGCACCTCCTGTTGACCGGTCACACCACCGTAAGCCTTGAATTTATGTGCGTATTCTAGCTGTGTAATTAGTACAAATATCAAACTGTTAACGTTACACAATTTAATACAAATTCATTCATATGAACTCCGTACAACATTAATTTGGTAAAAATAGATTTTGACATTTCAACATCTAAATGGCCATGAATACGATTCCTGCTGAAAAGTTTTATTTTTCCATTTTTAATGTTTAGGATGCTTAACTAAGGTATTCCTAATGGGCATATAAGTGCCATATGTCTGGTTATCCGAGAAATAAATAACTCACAATCCTTTGTTATGTAATCAAGGTGCGTGTCATATCTTTGTTCGCATGGTTAAATATACCAGTAAAAGTTTCGTTTAAAGCAGATATTTTAATTTACAAGTTCATTCTGAGCAGAGTTAACAGTTTTTAATCTTTTGTCACATCTCAATTTTTTAAACATGATATTTTTATTACGCAACCTATATATAAACAACACAACGAAACATTGCGAGTGTTATATTCACTGGCATTAAGAATGACAATCGTGCCCACGTTGAGCGTGTTCTTTATTCACTTTCTAACTTCAGTAATTGATCTGGAAATGTATATAATAGTAATGCATTTTTGTTTTAATCTCATTTATTTCTGAATGGAAGCATTGGAAATGATAACTTTAATGATGGGCAGATATATCTTGTAAAATATATCTTGTAAATTAGTTTTTTGTAGGGGGGGGGGGGGGTAATATAAAGAGGCCTGGGGTGAATGTTAATGTGTCCTTACACCTGTATATTGAATATGTTAAAATCTGAAGGGATAGGTTTTTTTATTTATCTTTTCATTTATCTATTGTTTGCAATTTTATATACACTATATATGTACTACTAAATTGTTAATATAATTTTAACGAAAAATAAGGTAATGAAAAACTCAATTCTCTCTCTCTCTCTCTCTCTCTCTCTCTCTCTCTCTCTCTCTCTCTCTCTCTCAAATCCTAATTAATTTGAAGGTTATTTATTAGTTTGATTTCTTAGGATGAATACAGCTTTAAAAATTAGAAATTATTTTATTTAGAATAAGTCGTTACGTACTTGTTAAAATTAATGTCAAGTAAAGTCAACTGAGAATATTTAAAGTTACATTACCTTTTACTGAAATTCAAGTTGATGTAAATAATAATGTTTACCAAATTTGCAATAAGTTACTAAAATCACCCAAAGCTATAGTACATATCACATTTACAATATATTTACTCCTTTGTAAACAGGGCCTACGTGGTCGAGTTTTTATAGCTTCGCCTTCAAAATCATAAACGTCTCAATATGAATGAAACATTCTCGACGGGACGTTAAAAAAACAAACAAACAAACAAAAACAATCAAAATCACAAGGCCTCTCACCTCTAATCGCGAAGGTTCGATTCTCGCTTGTACAGATATATGTGAGAACGTTTTTCATTATACTTTCGAAAGGTCGGTAGACTGTCCCCCGCGTGCATTATGTCTAGGTTCTCTTTTCCACCAATAAAAAAACGGATGCCACCGGATAACTGAAAACTTTTTTTTTTATATATTTTTTTTATTTTAACACCTTCCAATACATACAAACAAACAACATTGACAGATGACACATTCAGCTAACAAGTCAGTGATAAAATTATTAATGTATGAAAGCATATATTTATGGTGTGAAAGGTCTCTTTGGAGAGAGAGAGAGAGAGAGAGAGAGAGAGAGAGAGGTACAAATGTATCATTGTCTTAGCAGATTTTGATAAAAATACATAGAACAATTCAAAATTTGAGGAGGGAAATAAATGAAATTGAACATGTTGAAGTGACGGAAGAAATATACACTATAAGTATAACATATTAATTTACATGATCAATAATACAAGATTCACATACCATTTGCCAGTGTTTTTCATACTCATCATATCTACAATTTCTTAAAAGCAAGTATTTCTCAACCATAATTCTGTCTGTAATTATTTTTGTAATTGCTGATATATGAACTTGAGGCTTATTTTGATATTTACTAGAAAAAATGTAATGTTTAACTTTCAGCAGAATCAAATTTTGAAATCTATATATATGTCTATTATGGTATTTACCAAATAACACAGTAATTTTGTCAAAATTTACAGGGATATGAAACTGGTCTAAAATCCATTCTTCTACCTCACACCATAGTTCCCTTATTTTTTGACAGTCAAAAAATAGATGTTCTAAAGTTTCTATATCAACACCACAACACCATAACTGAAAACTTGTTGAGTGTGGCAGAAAGAACGAACAATCAATCCTTTGTAACACATTTTTTTTCAAGCAGTTAGCGTCGTCAGAATGAAAGGCATTTGATGCATAAATGTGTTTCATTTCATTGTAAACACACTAGTTTTGTGGCGTACGTTGTACCTAAACATCTTCCGGGTTTTTGTTTTTCTTCTAACATTTCATTCTAAAGATTTTAAATTCCCCATACGTTGCCTCTAGATATTACAAAGAATACTTCTTGCATATTAAATTTCATCCTGCATAACAAGTCGTCATGGTCTAATTGATATCTACACCATTGATATGAGTCAATAGATATCCATAATTTTTGGCAAATTTTGGATTTAAATCCCTCTTGTCATTCATCGTAAAGATTTAAGATATAAATTTATTTTTGGAGGTAGTTTAGTCAACATTTACTTCATATTTAAAATCGCATTCCACTGCCGTTATGTTACAGGCGTGTTTGGTTCTATTGGCTTTACCACTGTCCACAGCTTATGGTATGATCTTGTCATAGAATTTACATTTATTGTAAATACATGTCATTTTTTTTAAAATTATTCTAATTACGAAATCAGTTTGAATCATGTATTTAGTACTCATAAACATTGTTAAAAATTCATTGACTCTCTCTCTCTCTCTCTCTCGCTCTCTCTCTCTCTCTCTCTCTCTCTCTCTCTCTCTCTCTCTCTATATATATATATATATATATATATATATATATATATATCAATGAATTCATTGTAATCCGTCAAATATAATCAACATATTTCTTCCCTAGTTCTTAAATGTTTAATGTATGTCTGCTTGCATGTCTTTGCATAAATTCTGTTTATAGAATTTCCGGACGCTCTGGGGTATCAGGTTTCATTAACGTATAAACAAGTGGTAGTGTTTAACGTTATGTTTGTTACGGTTTTTTGTTGTTTTGTTTTTTTTTTTGTTTTTTTTTTGTTTTTTTTTTTGCTGAAGATACCTGTATATACCCTTTGTTTCACTAACCAGTAGAACCAGTCATTGAGTCGAATGCTGTCTGATTACAAACTTTGTTGTTTTTTATTCGTTGAACTATAGTCCAGCACGGGATGTAATTACTGGTGATAATACACGTAGAAACAGTTGAAAAGAAAACGACTTATTTTATTCCGTGTATATCTCGTATTGTACCAATAATACCCGAATAACAATACATGTCCCTGTTCAGGAAGTCCCCAATAGTCAACTGGCGACAGAACACCATCCCTATTTATGAATTCTAAGATTAATGCAGGTGATGATCTAAACATAAAAGAATACTGAAGTTTTGTATTAGACACATAAAAAGGATAGTTAGAATGGTATATCTTTCTATGTTTAGTAAACCTGCATAACGAAAATACAATGTTCTCTGTTGACAAAGATTTTAACAAATAAGTATGTGATGTTCATTCTAACGACCATAACATTTCTGACATTAACCTATTTGTCAGTTATCAATCCCATAATTGATCATACACAATACATGTTCTAAAGTTGAGGTAATAATCATGGAATCATGCTACCTATAGTTTTAAAATCCAATTAGATCAAAATAATACAGTAACCGACTGTCATTTTGAACACATACATCTGTAAATATCATAAATAAAGTGATATTCATCGAACATGAATAAATAGGTAATTGTATTAGTTTTCAAATACATGAGAACCCAGATACAATATACCCGGGAAGAGACCACCGACCATCCAAAAGTAAACTTTCTCACATATATAGCTACGCGTTCGATTCCCGCTCGCGCCCATATATGTGAGAAAGTATGCTAGTTTACACTCAAGGTCGGTAGTATTTCGTCAGGTACATTGTATCTGGGTTCTCTCCTCCACCAATAAAAACAGAACGTCACCAAATAACTGGAAAAAAAAGTTGAGTGTGGCTGAAAACAAAAAAAAAAAATCAATCAGTCAATCAATCAATAAATGAATATGGTGTGAATTTCACATTTGACAATCCACTAATGGATAATTATGATACCTAGCCTACATCCAGATATTTCACAACGAGATGCATCGCAGGGTCCAGTAAATGTTTTACTAAGTCTTTACACAAAAAGAATATCTGATGTGAAGGACAACAATCAGACGCATTGTAAGACAGCAGATGTAATAAGTTGTAATATCTGTACTGAATAACAAATGTTATGTTACTACCATCCTTTCACTACGCCGATGCTATTTCATGGTCAACATATTATATATATTCATATAAAAGGGATTGTAATTTGGTATCAAAAAGAAATAATATATAATTATTTGACAATCATTTCATAAGAGTTTTTTTCTCGAATACAGCTTGTCACTTGATAATTGTAGTAAATGCAAACAAAATACTGTGATACCCCCCCCCCCCCCCCCCGGTCCCGCTATCTCATGACAACGAGTTGCATGAGGCTCGTACGTCCGTCAACCAATGGCGAGCAATAATATGAAGATGAGCGGTCTACAATTGATACCGGACGGTTTTTCGCTTGACTGTTATGACTAAGATGTATTTTTTTGGGGGGGAAATTCAAAGAACGTGGATTCATTTATTTCAAAGAGGCAGAGAATCTTTTCAGTAGAAAGAAAGGGGTCTCATTTGTGGAGGTCTTCCACAATTTATGTATTCAATTCAATTACTTTATTAAATCACAATATATATATATATATATATATATATATATATATATATATTAAAGGGGCCTCCGTGGCCTTGTGGTTAGATCACTGCGCTCAAAATCACAAGGCCTCTCACCTCTAGTCGCCGCGGGTTGGGTTCTCGCTCGCGCTGATATATGTGAGAAAGTTTGCCAGTTTACTTTCAGAAGGTCCGTGATCTCTTCCCGGAAACATTGTAACTGGATTCTCTCCTCCACCTACAAAAACTGGACGCACCAGATAACTGAAATAATTGTTAAGTGTAGCGAAAAACAACAATCAACCATATATATATATATATATATGAAACTCACATGTGAGGTTAGACTGTATTCATTTTTTACCTCAATTCGTTTTTGTTGTTTTGTAACACTATAATACTCCAGCCCAGGAATTGGGAAATTCGGATTTGGAGACCTGATAAACGACTATTTTTAAAGAGGTGTTTTCCCCATCAACATGTTCGGACAACCCCCCCCCCCCCCCCCCCCCCCCCTCTTTGTTAAACGATGTACCTGTCTGATCAGACCATGCTAATCAAGTTAATAAAAGGCAATATTGACCTCTGTCCCAATGCTTCCATGTCCTGTGTTCAAGATGTAATATTTATACCTGCAAAAAGTTCCATAGCGATGCGAATGACGTAATGTAAACAATGCATGCACATGTACTCCTTAACCTTAGCAGCGTTGTCAATCTGAATGCCATTTTTTCCCCAAGTTTTTTTGACATAATTCTACAAAAATGGTGTGCGTATGAAAGGATATTACTTTTACTATGGAGGATAACTACGTGTTACGAGTGATTTTTTATTTGTATTTATTTATTTCTCTTTTATTTATCCTGTGTGTGTGTGTGTGGATTCAGCTGACTGTTTTGTCGTCCGCAATCTTCAACCAACGTAAGCAAAAGTAGAAATTGCTTTTCGCTTTGGGGAATGGTGCAAATCTAACATTTCCCACTCTATCATGGTAACGGGTGTCTCTGTCACATAGTTTGACCACATTGTTTCAGTAATATGATATAAAAGTAAAAAATCGGTATTTATCTCTTCACGTTGAACTAATCAGATTATCGATAGCTACGTAACAGCAGACATTGCCCATGACGTCACGGAGGAGTGAATTTCTCCTGCGATACAACTATAAGAATCTGTATATCATGACTTATTTTTCATTCTGACGTCATATAATGCGAAGTGCACAAAGGTACATTTACATTCAGCATTGTCACTTTTTTCTTAACTCAGACTTAACTCAGATGAGTATATATCAAACCTTGGCAGCTTATTTTTCTTTGTATTCATAATTATACTTCTGTAGTCGTGGTAATTGCTTCATATGATAAATAATTGGTAAAATTAGATACGATTTTGTTGGGATGAGTGCAGCTATCCATTTCGTTAGGAATATATCTACTAAGTTTTTGAATTTGGTTTGTTGGTTGTACAGTATCTTTGTTTTACATCCCGTTCAGAAATTTTCACTCATGTCGAGACGTCACCAGTAGTATGTGATGCACCTCACACACTGATCTCGGGCAAGAACGTTGATGTGTAAATATAGTATACATTCATCTACGTCTCTCTGCTTTAGTCAAAGTGTTTGTATTTGGTGCGAGAAACCGAACACTCTCTACGATAGTGTCATTTATTATAAGCGTATTCTCTGTAATCGTATTTTACTTACATGTGTCCAGGAGGAGATTATATTTCTGCAGAATAAATGTATTGCTTTGTACGTTTGATAGTTGAATACTTGTTTTAATTTCCTACAGAAAACATTGCCCTCAACAAATCGGCATGGCAACTCAATCAATTCCAATCAGGTGACAAGAAATTTCATGCAAGTAACGCTGTAGATGGACTTAAATCTACTCTAATATGGAATGGAGGACAGTGTGCGATATCGGATGGTGGGCATCGGACAGCCATATGGAGAGTGGACCTAGAGAACATTCTCAGTATACGTCACATTACCATTTATTACAGGACAGACGATGCTGAATGGGGTAAACTAATTATGAAAAGTGTTCTGTGCAAGACATCAGTTGCAAATGTAGCACACAAATTGACAATATAAATGGCAAACCATTTGTCAGTATTTGACTAGAGGCCACTACGTCTATGATAATGATTATGCATCAGTTTGAAATTACTACCATTTAACTATCTATCTCGATGTATTCAAGTACTAAAGTGCATCATACTAGTTAATCAATGGTAAATAAGTAGATTAACATTCAGGTCACCAAACTGTGTGAATTGGGTAGGCGATTTTATTTCTTTTTCTCTTGTTTTCTCGGATATTGAGAATTTTTATTAACAAATTCTAAAAAAAAAAATGAACTACAGCATGTTCAAAAATATGTAACTCTCTAGAAGACTGCATTGATGACAACAACTACAAAAAACTTTTTCTCAGAAATGATGACAATGCATACCTAATTATGTTGATATTACGAGTCAAATGAATGCGTGTTAACATATAGAACCCAGCTGATAGAATCTGAATTCTATTCTTCATATATCTCAATTATATTTAACAAAGTGGTGAAAATTTGGTAGAGGTAAATATATTCCAAATTTCAAACACCAAAAAAAAAAATTACATGTCCCTTAAACATTGTGAATTCGATATCTTTACTACATTCAACCAGAATAAGCCAAGAAATGTTTATTAACTAATGCATTGCTATTTTCTTTGTAGCAAATGCCCTTAATTCTCTCTTTAGACAATTTAGTCGAAAAAGTTCCATCTTAGTTAGACCGCACAACATTTGTGTAGTGGTCTACAATTTTGCATACTGTCACTGCCAGAAAAAGATCATACTTTTGAAGTCCTTTCACTAATCATAATTTCAAAGGCTTCGCCCTCGGGGGACATGATGTTTCTGGGTTGGACAAAGCTTCCTGTCTCCCTCCAAGCAGGGCAATAAATTGTTTATTATACCGATAAAGAAAAAAAAAGTTCCGAGCTGGAATCTTCCACCCGCCGCCATTTATTTTTCTTCTGCAGACGAGAGTAAACAAAGAGCCGTAACTCTTGCAAGAAAAAAAGCGAGGCTTCCCGAGGGATGCAGTACACGACGTTCCGAGGCACATCGAGGGAGGGGTACATGAAGTTTTGTCCCCCCCCCCCCCATCACGTGATCTGTTCGACCAGTAGTATTTCAATAATCGTCGTGTCAATCCCTAGAGGTATAATAATAACCAAGTATTCTTATTTCATGGGGATCAGGGTAAAAATGGATCTGTTGCGTTTTGTATAGAGGTGATTAGATGAAACAGTCATTCAGGTGAGACGCAAAACTGAGGCCTTACGTCACAGCAGGTGTAACATGCTAAAGGTTCTTCCCTGTTCAAAGGCCGCAAGTGCCATACAGATTTTAAGAGTAAATTTTCAGCCTTTCTCCATATGTAGGTGAAAGATTCTCGAAAGGGACATTAAATGATACATGGGCTACCAAACAACAAGCCAAATGATGTTTATATGTTGACTTGAGAATAATTTGCTTAATATGTAGAGACATCAAGAGCTCTAGGTGGAGTGCCATACATTTCTTATCCAGTCTCCGGGATGAAGCAGTATGGACTCTTTATCATGTCAACACCTACCGTGGTTTTGATGTCATGTTTGAAAGACCTGCGACTTTCACACTGTGTGATTGGCATGAGCAATATCTAAATTTAGTTGATATGCACCATGATTGAGAAGAGAAACTGTGATTGAAAAATTTGGATGAGTAACTGGAAATAGTTCACAGAGGACAAAGCACTAGCTCTCACAGCTCTCTCTCCCTATAGGTAACACGAATATACATGGTCAAATGAAAAATATATAAATCTAATGAAAAACTAAATCACACCTATCGGACTTGAATATTTTGGTCAAAATAGCAGGGATTCGAATGCAAGTATGATAACAACTATTTCACCATTTTGAATCTCGTGTACTTAAGTTCACATCATTCTGAGATGTTACACAAAATTCGTAAAACTATTTAAAGCATATTCTATTAACCATATAACCATTCCTCAATTAACGCGGCCGTGATTCCAAAATCGCCTTTTTTGTACATTGGCTAAACATGGTGTCACGATACACTGCTTACATCAATTGCATTATATTTCACATGGGGATCAAATGTCTACAGCCATGTAACAAGATGTTTTAAGATGCTTTTACAGAGTTCTGCCCTCACACAATCAGTTCTAACTTGGGGTATTTTATTGCACCCTGTTATGGATACTAATGGCAATACTGTTTGCTGGGCCTCAAACAATGCCACTTTGTAAGACATATTAGGTATTTGTGTGGCTAATATTGATGTTCCCTATATCACAATTCCTGTATACAGTATTATACCCCCCCCCCCTCCTCACTACATTTCTCCCTGACAATTAATGCAAAACCATTTCAAAATTTACAAAAACTGTGTTAGAACTATATAAGGACTTTTCAATCACAACACAGTATTGAACGCTCCATAAAACCTTTAAATATTTCTTACTGAACCATACTTACAACACATCCTATCATTATCGATATTAATGCAAGCTCTGAGGTTGGTCATGCTTTACGTATTTCCACATCATTAGAATGAACAAACCTGCATCGACTTTTATCCGTTTAAAAAAACACACAAAACGCATGTATGTATCCTCAACCTCAGATTCCACGTCAACACCGGAAATATCTAAAGTAATATACATATAGAAAACAAATGAAGTCGGATACGGTTGTTTCCGAATCGGGGCAGAGTTCTTTCGTTCATGGATTTAAAAGACGAATATTCACTTTCTTATTGATGTTTTCTTGTAATTATGAAGTGCTATAAAACAACAGTCATCTTTTATGAGATAGCAAATAGACCCATCCATTGTTCATGAAATTGCCATGTTTGGTTTGTTTTGGACGATCTCATACTAAAATATTTAGTAAGGATGCAATAATAGAAAACGGTTTTGGATTATGGCCCAGGCATCGTGCTACAGGATCTGTTCAGGATAGACCACTATCCGGTCGACCAAGGGCAACAGCTTAGGCTCAGGACAGATTCCTCCGCACTATTGCCTTGAGAAATCGTCTGGTAACAGTAAATCAGAAAAGGTCTCAACTTCCAAGGCATACTGACTTCGTAGTGAGTAATCGGACCATCAGGTGTCGACTGCACATATTTCACTTACACGTCCGACGTCCTGGTCTTATTTCCTGTTTGAGGGATCGTCACATTAGGGCCCAACTCCAATGGTGTCGTCACCATCAACACTGGGATAATCGCCCATGGAACCACGCCATGCTCTCAGATGAGTCTAGGTTCACTGTGAGCTTCCTGAACAGACGCAGGATGGTTTGGCGCCGACGTAACGAACGTTTCCATGACGTTAACGTCATTAGACACGCTCGGCATGAGGGTAGATCTGTAATAATATGGGAAGGTATCACTTCTGCCGACAGAACAGACTTGCATGTTGTTGCTGAACGTGTCACAAGGCAGTACTACCGGGCCAACATCTTGGCTCCCCATGTTGTGCCGTTTTCACGTCGTGATGACCGCCGTTTCATTTTTCAACACAAATGCCAGATGTAATAGGGCTAGAATCGTTACAGATTATCTGCAACAGCAGAATATTACAAGATACTCGGTCCGGACCATTTCCCCCATCGAGCATGTCATGGATAGCGGTTACGCCAACGTCAACAACCTGCTGTCGATGTTCAAGAACTTGCTGCAGCATTGCAACAGAAATAGAATAACCTTCCCAAAATGACCTGGGACGTTTTGTTAGGGGTATGCCACGCCGTATCCGAACTTGACTGGCCAACCAAGGGGGTTTACTCTCTACTGACTGTGTTTCACAATGGTGATAAATTTTCTGTGTGACCCTGTGTTGGTGTCGAACCTTATTCTAGAGAATATGTCCTTTTCTGACTGTACACGGAGTTTCAAATAAATTGACAAATGTTTCCGCTATGTTTTCTGCAATTTGTTTCCTTCCTGACCTCATGATTGCTTTTCATTGTCCTTATCAATCCAGTATCCCCAACTTATTTTAATTGTATATTTCGATCTTCCATTCAATCAAAACATAGCACGGTTCCTTTTCATTCACGCTAGATTTTGTCTAATTTTGGACGCCAAAAACAGCAACCCATCTTGCTTTTGGTATACTATAAGGTATACCTCTTCTGTCCGAACGTTTTCTGGGGTTTTTTTTAAAAATAAGCTGATCAAGCCGGCATTGGCAAGGCTGGACAGATCATACATGCAAGATTTTCCTCTTCATCTAAATGTTTTGTATAATGAACTGATTAAATATTTAGCAATACATCAATTTGTCACGCAGTTGTCAAGGATTTTTATACATGCATGTATATTTGACTCTCAATGTCTCAATTAAGAAAACTACAATGTGCAGGTTGATCCTGAGGAATTTATGTGGCTTCTCACTGGACTCTCAATTTTTACTGAACTAAAATGTTGAAATCCGTCAATTATAGCTGAAAACCTGACAGCAAATGCTACAGTTGTATCTTTGCAGTTTTGTTAAACCCAGCTAATTCTAATTGTAATATAAAAAGTGCGTAATTTTCTTTTCTTAATTAACTTTCATATTTTTTTTTTTATAATTCATATTGGAATCATTGCCTTAAAAAGCTCCGGGATCGAGTAAAGTTTCAGCACTGCACAAATCATGCAATAAACTTCAACGTCAGGTTTCCACAGACTGAAACTTGACGGAAACTATATAATCCTTTACTCACTGTGAAAACCATACAGGAAACACCATTGTCAGGTTTCCGCAGGGTTTCCATATGGTTTAACTTTTGCGGACACAAGCTTTTCATCCATTGCCGCTTTCACACAAAAAATACAGGAGCATAAAAAATTAAATCTACACAACTTGAGGTTGTTTGAATGTAGAATAGATTTTGTGTGTCCCTGCTAATCTTGAAAGTAAGTTTTGTCTAATTAATTTCCTGTATATTTCCATATAAAGCTTTGATTTCCTTTCTCTGACTCCACCCCGTGACTGGGAACCTAAAATTTAAGAATTATAAACAATCTGAAGATGATTTCATTTTAATATAACTTATGATGATTCTGCAATTCTTATAAAAACATATAGAATAGTTTAATATACAATCCTGTATAAAACTCGCCTATTATAGCCCCACCCTCCCGCTAACAGCAATGACTTAAACAAGCTTAAATCTGCATAACCTGTGCACTCTTGCATATTAATATGACTGTTCCTGGACCTGTAGTTATTGAGAAGATTTCAAAATAGTTTCTTATATACACGTATTTCAAACTTTGATCAACTCGTATGGATCATCCCGGGGGGTGGGGGTGTTGGGGGTTGATCCAGAAAACCTTCAATCTGCTCAGTCTCTGGATACATTGGTATTAAGCTGACTAACCATTGCCATCCTGTTATTGTTAAGAAGACATTCGCATGATGTTGTATTGTGGTCCCATTCTACCCCTAGAGACCACGATTTGAACAAACCTGAATTTGCACAACCTGTTAATATTTGCATATTGATACGAATAGACTTAGGAATATGCGATATGTCGTTTCCTATCTATCGAGCTATCAAGTTATTATTCCCTAACTCTGGGGACCCTGATTTACAACCAAAAAAACCAACCAAAAAAAACCCGGAATCAAACGATTTTTATTACAATGGCTCATGTGGCTAAAAAGAAGACAAAGATGAGTAAAGTGCGCAGTGATGATTTGTTAAAATTACCGCACATCGCATAACATAAGAACACAATTTGAATATCAAAGTGAAATAAAAGAGTGACGAAAAAGTGATCGGTTTTACAAATATCTTGAAAAATACAAAATTGAATATACGTCAAACATGGATCCCTATAAAGACCAAATGTATTAGTAGTAATCAACTCTTTAGGTCCTTCGTACCCGCCGAGGACCCATATCTTTATCAGGTAAACGGCAATCCGTAGTTGAAATTAGTATATAAAGAATTGTGTAACATTTGGTGTCAAGTACGTTAGATAACGTTCAATCTAAAAACAGTTTGTATTTGAAAATTACATCATTCTTACGACCATAACATTTTGTGACGTTAACTTATTTGTCAGTTATCAATTCAATAATTGATCATACACAGAACATGTTCTAAAGTTTCAAATGAATGATACATAAATACCAGATGGGGTGATAATAATGGAACTGTGCAACCTATAGTTTTAAAATCAAATTCGATCAAAATAGTACCTTTACTGACTGTCATTTACACACATGCATCTACCAAAATTATAAAGTGATATTCATCACATGTGATAACCATCGAACATGAATGAATAGCTACTTATATAAGATTTCAAATACATGAGAACCCAGCTACAACGTACCTGGGAAGAGACCACTGACCTTCCGAAAGTAAACTGGCAAACATTCTCACATATATCGGCACGCGTTCGATTCTAGCTCGAGCCGATATATGTGAGAAAGTTTGCCAGTTTGCTTTCGGAAGGTCAGTGGTCAGTTCTCGGGTACGTTGCATCTGAGTTCTCTCCTCCAGCAATAAAAACTGGACGTCACCTGATAACTGAAAAATTGAGTATGGCGGAAAACAATAAATAATCAACCAATATTTATGAGACTTCAGATGAATATCCACTTGTCCTCTGTAAATAGCTACTAAGATACCGATTCACTTGTCGACCGAATATTAAACGAAAAACAATTGAGAGAAACTGTTGTCGGTTTTGAATTTTCTGTAATATCCGATGCCACACTTTTCACCACAGGGATATTCCAAACCCCCTTAGAATCCCAAAACAAATTCATATGTAAATTCAAACGGTGCGATAATATTTTTCCTTTGCTTGTAGTTTTTGATAAATTTTCAACATTGTGTGCACTGAAACAAATTACCTGGAATAGTTATAATTAGCTATTGATATTTTGTAGAATTTGTTAAGTTGTATTTTTTTTCATATTACAGATTCAAAGAATGTCCATACTGCAAGGTTTTTGGGGTTTTCTTTATACGTATCAAACACAACCGAAAGAACACGGAGCGAATTGTGTTTCCACGACACAAACTACACAAGGTCCACTATACCCGCCGTCCTTAACGTCACGTGTCCAGTTCACGGACAATACGTCATCTACTACAACGAAAGATTGAATCCCTACCCTGGTTATTATAGTGACTCCGCATTTAATGACGTCTGTGAAGTAGAAGTGTACGGTACGTCTTAATATCTATTGATTGCACTGAGATATAACTGGTACATGTTTCATTTCCATGCTACAGTAATGCAGTACGAAGTCAAATACAACAAATTTATGAACACAATAAAGTTTGTTCTTCAGATTTTTTTAATATAAAGAAATCGCTACCAATAACGAATTCCTGCGTAGATTTGACAGAAAGTACGTGTGTACAATTAAAGTTAGAGAATGTGGATAGTTCTTTCATGGAACCTCTAAATATTTCAGCTTATAGTTGCAGTGTTTACGGCATTTGTTAGAAATGGGGACTGCAAGGTGGTAGATTTTGTTCCTATTGCCTATAATTAATGTTTTAATCACACAGAAATGTAAAAATACTAGTTAAACGATATATTGAAAAATTATATTTGAGCCATTTCTTCATTCCCACTTCCTCTCATGAACGCATGCATATTTTGTCTTTCGTGCACATGTGCACAGGCGAAGGAGGACGATGGCTCGATGGTGATGTCATGATGGTACCACGGTGTCCTTGTACCATTGTGTCATCAATCGTTGTGTCATCGTACCGGGCAATCCCATACCCTCAGATACATCTTTAATGCCATAGTGTAACCGGTCGCGGTAGTTTAGTATTGGATCCTTCCTTTACGTCGTGAGTTTGAGCTCCGCTCCTGCCATGGTTGCGTCAAACCTAAGACGTAAACATAGTTAAGTGATTGTCCCTTCGCAAACGAAAGTCCCGTCCCGTTCCGGGGGAGTTGTTAGCACGCTAAAGAACCCTTACTGTTACGGTCCTGACCGCTAAACATAGGTCTAAATTTGTGGTACTTCACCTACAACTGGCTACGTTTCAATATTAGTGAAAAAGTTTCAATGGTACATGAAATACTAAAACAAAAAATCAATTCCTCACAGGGTAAGGGTTAAATATGGCCTCCATTTTGAAGTCATTATCAAAACACTGCCAGCTCCGTTACAAACGCGTTCTTATCTCACTTTACGTCAAACATAATTAGTATCTAACTACATGCAAATATGTAATGTTTCTAGAGCTGTTATACATATAGCTTAATTGCCAACCCAGGGACCTATTACACTTATGAGTGAGAAGTTCGAGACAAACGGAAGATAACTATGACATTTCTCGGTCTAAAAGCAAATTTCAGGATCCAGTGATATTGTTATCTGTGTCCTCTTTGTTTATTTCAAATGTTTCACATCACACGTCACAGCATAGTAATAAACCTGATGTTCTCCGTGCATATCCCACAGGTAAATTGGGAGCAGTCTCTTGTACCCCACCTGTTAAATATCAGAGAGAAAAACAGACAGATTTGCATTCAAGATTGCTTTTTATCAATTGAACATTATTCCATATATATATATATGTGTGTGTGTGTGTGTGTGTGTGTGTGTGTGTGTGGCCCCGTGGAGATCCGGGTTGTTAGATCCGGGTTATTAGAATAGATCCTAAGTACAGTCATCCGGATGAGACCGCAAAAAACCGAGGTCCCGTGTCACAGCTAGTGTTGCACGTTAAAAGCCCAAATTTGCAGACCTTCACCGGCAATGGGGACGTCTCCATATGAGTGAAACATTCTCGAGCGGGACGTTAAACAATATATATATATATATATATATATATATATATATATATATATAGATAGATAGATAGATAGATAGATAGATAGATAGATAGATAGATAGATAGATAGATAGATATAGATGTTTGTCTGTGGGTGTAATAGATAAAACAAAATAGAATATGAAATTTACAATAACAGTTATCATTACAATTCAAACCATTGGAGACCCTAGAAATGAAACATTAACATCCAAATATCTCTTAATTCCCTTACGTGTTATAGATGAGAGAGAAAAACACAGACAGCTTTGCCTTCAAAACCGCTAAGCCGTACCGTCTTTCTCGTAGTTTTTATTCCTTTGCAATTCTTTCCAAATCTCTTATCTTATTCATTTTCTCTTAAAAATATTTACTATACGCATTGGTTTTTAATACAAACTTAAAAGTAAAATATTTCTTTTATCCAAACCATTTAATTTCCTTATTGCACATTTAAGTCTATTTTTAACATTTTGCATAATCTTTACTTTGTGTAGATTAGTTATACAAACGCTTTACCTCTGGTCAGTTATGTCCGATTGGTCGTTTCCCTTGTCTTGACCAAATGTATTGTTTTTATTGCACAATTTACAAAATGTACACAAAATGTACACAACGTAACTCCTTCAGGAGCCCCCATGTTGGTGAGAAGTTCATCTAAGATTTTCCCGCACTTGTTTACAAAGTATTTTTGTTCAACGTGATCAATATGTGTAGCAGTGTTTTATTGAGGATATTTTGTTTTTGGTTTTTTTCTTTATGATATTATGATAAAAAATATACATCCATTAAGTAACCCAGATCATTTTTATCGAAAAATAAAATTAGTCTTAGCAGGATATATTGAAAGTTCTGCAAAAAGACAAAATTAAAAATTAATCTCGAACTGCCTCATTTTGAACCAAAATTAATAGATTTAGGTAAGTGTTGTTTCAGAAATTGTAGATTACACACTAGTTTATCTCATGCGCTTGCACATTTTATACACCAGTGTGAACTGCAAATTTGATTTGAAAATGGGAGAAATGGGAAGTTGCTCTTTAAAAACCCACATATTTTGGCACATGGGCTCCAAAAGGTAGAAATCGCATGTTACATCATCAGAAAATGAGAGTCTCAAAGCCTTTTTCAGTTACCTGAGTATTAATTAAAAGTATCACTATACCCAATCTACAAAATTACTCCCTGCTATCTAAGCTATACTATAATATTCAATGTAAAACAATATATATTCTTAAAACTAAATGATCACGAAAGTGCCTGTGATACTGATGAAAGACTTTGTATAATTGTTTAAACATTGACACGATATGAATTATTTGGACCTACCTTTGGATCAAACTTTTACGATTGCAAAATTCACAATTTCGGTACACCCTTCCTGTTTCCGTGATGTGAATGAAGCTTTATACCACATCAAGAAACACTCACAAGTCTTTCAAATGATAAGAACAATAATCTGTATAATACATTTGGCCATATCTTGGAACTAAAACCCCCCGGGTGAAGAAATTCGCAATTTTTGTAAAGGACTATCTAGTTTTTAAGTAAATTTGATAAAGGCCGTCCAGCACTATATCACTATGCATCTACTTTTTACCTTGTTTCGAAGGTCCCAGGGTAGCAGAAGCCCTGAAATTTCGATTTACTATTGATGTCTCCCTTGACCCAAAGATACATTAAACATCTCAAGAACCTATGGCTCAGTAAAGTTCAAATACCCTTGACATAGTGTAGATTCACATTTGTTAAATCCGTGGTCTCCGAATGTAGGACGGGACCATAACAGGGGATAAGATTTTTATATGTGAAAATATATGGAATATTTTTTAACACCTCTTTTCAAGAACCACAGGGTCAATTTCAATCAAACTTGGTACAATTCGTCCTTCGGTGAGGGAACTCTAGTTTGTTCAAATTTACGGTCGTGCTCTATTCAAAGGAGGGAGGATAATCTCAAAAATACGACGGGTAATCTGATAATCTTCTTTTCAAGAACTACTAGGCAGAAAAGTTCCAATTCACAATAAAGCATCGTGACATATTGCAGATTCAAGATTGTTAACATGATGACCCGGGGGCTGGACGGGGCCACAACAGAGAATAATTTTTGTATGTGCGAAAATAAACCCGGATGTCAGTGATATCAATGTGAACTATGCTTGTTTCAGTGTTACTTACATTGGGTGAGGCCACAACAGGTGCTCAAATTTTCATGTGCGAAAATAGAGGGAAACACATTTTTGATATTTATATTCTCAAGAACCACAAGGCCAGTTTCAACCAAAGGTTGTTCAAATGAAAGGCCATACTCTCTTCAAAAGGGGGCGAGGGGTTAATCTCAAAAGTGTAAAAATAAGGCTGTTCATTTAAAAATCTTCTTTTCAAGAAACACTAGGCCAGACATGTTCCACTTTACAATGACGCTTCCTGACATAGAGCAAATTCAAGATTGTTAACATCATGATCCGGGGGTTGGATGGGGCCACAATAGGGGATCATTTTTTTAAGTGCGAAAATAAACCTGAATATCAGGGAGAGCAATGTGAATTGCGTATGCTTGTTTCAGTGTTACTTACATCTTTATATAATTTTAATTTCTGTCGTTTTCAAATTTTACTAAGGTTGTCCTGTACCCGGTTACTACGGAGCTGACTGTTCTATACCTTGTCCTGATACAAACTGTCGATACTGTCACATAGAGACTGGAGCCTGTCAGGGATGTAAACCCGGATATCAGGGTCATCGATGTGAACTACGTATGCTTGTTTCAATGTTATTTATATCTTTATCTAAATTTATTTTGCGTTTAGTATTGTCTCATGTTTTTCTATGCATTTCATTTGCAGCTTGCAGTCCTCAGTATTATGGAGAGGTATGCAATCAGACGTGTGGTAACTGTAGTGACAGGATGACTTGTCACAATGTCAACGGAACATGCACAAACGGATGTGACTTTGGTGTCTACGGAGACAAATGCGAAACACGTAAGTCTTGGTGATATGATATATCCTAGTACATACTAGTAATACGTGCTGTGATACAGACATTAAAGAGAAGAATATTTTGATAATTAATTGTATATCGTTTATCATCCCCCTCGGGAATATTTCATATGGAGACGTCATCATTGCAAAATCTAGTGTTATGCTCAGCGCTTACGACTTTTGAGCAGAAAAGGATCTTAATCGTCACATACCTACTGTGACCTCAGTTATTGTGGTCTCATTCGAAAAATTTAGTCACATCTTACGACGGGGTACTGAAGCTGTATGTTAGCTCGGATCACCACGGAATGAATTAATTGAATTGTAATTCGATTTTTTTTTCACTCATATGGAGACGTCACCATTGCCGGTGAAGGCTGCAAAATTTAGGCCTATGCTCTGCGCTTACGGTCTTCGACCAGAGAGGGATCTTTAACGTGCCACACTTGCTGTGACACAGGGCCTCGGGTTTTGCAATCTCATCCGAAGGACCGTCCCATTTAGTCGCCTCTTACGACAATCAAGGGGCACTAGGTATCTATTATAACTTGGGTCCTCACAGAATAACACGGAATGAAAATATTTTGAAAATATGTATGCTGAATTATTACAGCTATTATCGAAATAAATCGCTATTCAATAATCGTGTCTCGCTAAGGCGTATCGATCTTTTAATCCGTCCCATGATCTGTTTTTTTATAAGTGAGAAATATGAATTCATGTGTAGAAGACATTTTCAAGTATCACAGTCGTTGAAGTCCATTCATCTAAATACTATTGTGTGCAGTGTATATTGCGATGATGTTAAACACATACGTCACATCCAGTCAAGTCCAAGTACATTAAGAATCTTTAAATCAGATATTGAATTTTATCATTCTTACTTCATAAAAAATTCTCAGAAAATTCACCATCGATGGTGATTGACTCATATTTTCGTATTACTATTTTCCAGCTTGTCCTGTTCGTTGGCATGGGAAGAACTGCTCTCTTCCGTGCACTAATTGTGACACGTGTGACAGATTTACAGGACAATGTACATCTCCCTGTTACCCGGGATGGAATGGAACATATTGTAACGATGGTAAATTGTCATTGATTAAAGGGGAGGCGATTATTCATTGCTGAAACATTAATTTACATTGCCCATATTTTTCTTAGTCTTTTCCTTGAAACGTAAATTTAATTGTAATTACATGGTACTGATTAACTAATAACAATATTTCTCTTGTTAAGAATACTGTTATATTTCTTTGCATAGAGATACCGTTCTAAATATTAAACCATCATTTGTAGAATGTGACGGACGTAAATACGGAGATGGCTGTAATGAGGACTGTGGAACCTGTCTAGATTATGAACAATGCCACCATATAAGCGGAACATGCTTCTGGGGATGTGATGCTGGATTTGAAGGCGATTTCTGTAAAACTGGTAAGGCTCAGTATGATTTGCACCATATGCGTATACGTTATTCCTTTCCTATTTCAAAACTTAGGTATTGTGTGTAAAACCAAAGAACCTCAGTGAATAGTAAATTGTTACTTTCACGTTTAATTTCAGAGTGTTCCCCTGGTAATTTCGGACTGAACTGTAAGCATAATTGTTCTGAATATTGTAAGGATGATACCAAACTTTGTAACAGAACAACAGGAGAATGTGTGAATGGATGTCTTCCGGGCTATGATGGGCTGAAGTGTGACACGGGTAAATTAACTGTGCTACCTTAAGTTAGCAAGTGTTGCTCCCTGTTTCCTTTTTTATTATGCCAGTTGAAGATGTATTTTTTCATTAATATACATATATTCGTATTTCCTTCTCTACTTCTCAACTAAATATATTTGAAAAAGAATCATTAATTTTCACACAGAGATATCCTAAAACATGGATCTCAGATCCCAAATTCTCTTCGTTTCCTAGATGATTTCTTTGCTATATGTCCTTGATATTTTTTTTTTTTTGAAGATATGCTTTTTGATGCCCGCGTATTTGCTATATGGGATAATTCGTGGATATGTACAGAAGCTTCAAAACTCTTTTATATTTAATGAATTTATTAGGTGACCTATCGCAATTGGTCTGCGTCCGCCGTCGTGCGTTAACAATTGAACATTTCCTTTTTTCTAATGTTATATGAAGAATCTTTGGTACAACGCTGACATAAATTTCAAATTCCAAGACTCCTGCGACCCTGGGGACTTAGGGGCGGGTCGAAAACTGCCAACAATTGATCAATTTTCAAAAGCCTTCTTTATAACTGCACATGCATAAGTAAATCTAAATGCACTGTGATGTTGAGCAGGGAGGCCTTTCAACAAATTGTAAATTTCATGACCCCCATTTAGAGATTCTGACCTCAAGACAGGGCCAAACTTTGTACATAGTATTTATGTGTAAAACATTTAAATGATGTCTTCTTTAATGCTATTGATACTAAATTGAAACTACATGAACATTTCCAATGAGTAGATATTCCTTTACCGAAATTATAGATCTCATGATTCCAGTGGTAGGGGTTTTGGTATTTGGGTGGCAATACTTACAGTATTACTGCATTATATTGTATATCAATTGACAACCTTAACGTCATTACGGCAGTCACGTCGACCACTGTGGTTTAGTACTCAGGCTATGGGTGTGTCATATTCGGGCTTCCTTGGGTTTCATTAAAACTCTATATAATCAAAAGGTAGGCACTTCCATATGTTATAAAAATCGAAAACTGGTTATCTCTAACTATGCATGTATGTATTACATCTCCATTTTCGGTTGAATTATAGTATGTTCCGAGAGAAAATATGGTGAGAATTGTAACCAGAGCTGTGGTACATGTAAACACAGTGCGAAATGTCATCACGTGAATGGAACCTGCTCCAATGGATGTGACAAAGGGTTTCATGGGATACTATGTAACGAAGGTAGTATCATTTCCTCAATCTTCTGAACAGACATCTTCATTTTCTTTATACAATTGAAGGTTTTTGTTCTTTTTTTCTGATTGCATCTTCTTACACAATCAACCGAGTTAGTGTAATGCTCCACCTTTCAGAGTGTGAACCGCAGTATTATGGGTATAACTGTGAAAATAACTGCAGTACAACGTGTGCAAATCAAACCTGTAATTCCTTTGACGGGACGTGTTTCAATAAAGAGAAGGTGAGCAATTGCAAATGAGGTTGATTGGTTGGTTGGCTGGTTGTTTTACGTCTCGTCGGGAATTTGTTCCTCATATTGAGACGTCACCAACTGTAGGTGAAATACCACAAATTTAGACCTATGCTTCGCGCACAGGACCGGGAGAAGGTTCTTTAAGTGAAAGTTCTTTCTTCTGCCAAAGCCTCCCGCAATATGAGACCTCCGTTTTTAAAGTCATATTCGACAAACCCGTAACTCGTACTTCTAAATCCCTGTGGGGATCCGGGTTAGAATGGATCCTCAGCATCCGTGCCTGTTGTAAGAAACGTCTATATTGGGCAGTTCTTCGGAAGAGGTCAAAAAACGAGGTGTCATGTCAAAGCAGATGTAGCACGATACAGATCCCTTCCTACTCAAGAGCATAGAATAGGTCTAATTTTGTAGTTCTTCACCGACAATGGTGACGTCTCGATATGCTTGACAAATGCGGACGTAAAACAATATGCAACCAACCGTCATCATCCTACTATCTAAATAAAATTATATGTATGAAAATTGTTCAATCAGGCCTGAAGTCACTCATTGAAACGTCCTAATTTACCATTTTTCCGTTCGCTCACCCTGCGTTCACAAAGCGCTCATCGATCGTTCAAAGTGCGCATTCCGTTCACAGTTTTGCCTTCACAAATCGTTCAACATGTGCCCACCTTTCGTTCAACGTTCACAGTGCGTTCACCGTTCGTCTATCGTTCAGTCTTTTTATTGTCATTCGGAACATGAATGCGAAAGGAACGATATTCATTGCAAGGAGAAAATGAAAAGAGGTGTACAGAAATGAATATCAATCATACATGGAGATAAATATTTTTTTCAAAACAAAATAATATCATTTGAGGTTAAGATGCCATAGTTCTTTCCTAAACGTTGTTTTCTGGTCAGAATAACGATAAAAACAAATACCTTTGAGAAGTTTTGTATCATTATTTTATGATAGATTCTTAAGTGGTATAGCTATAAATTAACAATCCAATTAAATGATAATATATAACAGGGTATTATTGAGTACTTCAAAGTACAGTAGCGAACTCTTTTTAGCAATACTCGTCAGAAATTATAAATATGATCCAAATACACATTGTTTTCTACGTTTGTACTTTTATATGTTCACATGTATCTCTATATAAACCACTGCACACTATGCACATATGAAATTTGTTTTTGTTTGTGTATGATTGTTGCTTGCATTGATGTAAAATTTACGATCATTTTATCATCAATATACAGTCAGTACTTGGACGTAGTATGCTTTGTTTAGACTGAACATATCTAGAACTGTAGAACGTGCAGTTTCCCGACTTCGTGTTATTCTATTACTTATTCATTGAATAGATATTCACATCATTTTTCTTATCTGAAATACCAAGGGAAAAAACCGATATATTCCGAATATATCCATTATCTTGCCCTTACTGTGCGCTCATCATTCACTTTGCGTTCAGCGTTCGTTCACTATTCAGCATTCGTTCACCGTTCGTTCACCGTTCAAGTGGGAAAGTAGAACGTTTCGAGGACTGCAATGGGTAAGCTTGTTTGTAATTATGATTTCAAAAATGCACTTTTTGGTAACGATTGAGCAAATTGTTGGGTTTGGGAATTAAAACCCAACAATAAATTCTTATTCAATTAATTGGAATTTATTTTAGACAACTGTGTAGAGCGCATGTTGAAACATCTACTATGTTTACAGGTACAAGGAATAACAACTGATGATATCAATTTAACGCCGATCATAGGTGGTGTTGTTGGTGTGCTGTCAGCTTGTATACTGCTTGTGATAATTTTGGCGCTGAGAAGGTAATCGTTGCACTTCCTGTGTACAGTACAGCTGATCTATAAAGCAATAGGTGTAAATGTGTGCTGCAAGTAAAATGTATATAGGATAAAAGGATCGTAAATATGTGATTCATCTGTATATATGCTAAATGTTCTGTTCATAATCCAGCATTTCATACCTAATATCATTACTGAGAAACTCTTTGGTATTTGATATATATATATATATATATATATATATATATATATATATATAAAGGAGATTGATTGATTGTATAGTGTTCTATATCCTGTTTGATAATTTTTCACTCATATGGAGACGTCACTGCCGGCGAAGGGCTGCAAAATTTAGGCCTATTCTGAGCTCTTATGGCTTTTGAGCAGGGTTGCATCTTTAACGTGCAACCCCTGCTGTGACACGGGACCTCGGGCTTTGCGGTCTCATCCGAAGGACCGCCCCATTTAATCGCATCTTACGAACAACAATCAAGGGGTACTGAGAGCATATTCTAACCCGGGTCCCCACGGGGTTATAAAAGAGAAATATTCTTAATCTAGCATTATAATGTGTTCCAATGCTTTCGATGGCAAGTTATTCGATAATATAAAACATAAAAGGTACCAAGTTTGATGCTACAGATGCGCATTTCGGCAAATATTGTCTCTTCAGTATTGAAATTCCGATAATGTACCAGTAGGTGTGCGTAAACAATTGTAATCATTTTCTCCAGCGATTTTTCAACGAAAACTGATAAAATATCTTAAATATGATTTGAAGGGCCTCCGTGGCCTAGTGGTTAAAGCATTGCGCTCAAAATCACAAGGCCTCTCATCTCTAGTCGGCGCGGCTTCGATTCTCGCTCGCGCAGATATATGTGGGAAAGTTTGCCAGTTTACTTTCGGAAAGTCGGTGGTCTCTTCCTGGGTACATTGTATCTGGGTTCTCTCCTCCACCAATAAAAACTGGACGCCACCAGATAACTAAAAACTGTTGAGTGTGGCGGAAAACAACAATCAATCAAACAATCAATTAAACATGATTTGTTTTTGTAAATGTTTGGTATATTACATTAATATACACTTCAAAAAGTGTATATGTACTATGAATAATTCAGATATTCAGCTATTCCATCATCAGGTTCCTATATTTTTGTAGCAATATTTCGGTATCAACTGTACATTGTGTTAACATCTCTCAACTGTTTTGATACGCAGGAGCTTGATGTCCGTATGATCATTTTTTAATCGGAGCTGGTTACTGATAAACATGGTGTTGTTACGGGGGTATTAATAGTCTCCTTTACAGTCAGCATTTCGCAGATTATATGGTAGTTATTGCGATCTAGTTTGCCGGCACAAACTGTGATTGGATCAGATGTTGTCTGGTGTGCTTAATACCAAATGTTCGGCCGCTCTTGGCACATTAATTCTGACTAAGGATTTGCCCGTTTACATAATCAACATATAGGGCTAACGCGGGTGTACCAGGTCGGCAAGGGTTGTTTACTCCTCCTAGGCACCTGATCCTACCCCTGGTACATCCAGGGACCCATGCTTACCCGACTCTCCATCTGTATTTCTTATAGGGGTTATGAAATTGATCACTGTTAACTATATTCACATTTTCGTACCTTTTTGTCTAAGTTTTGAAAATATGTTTCATATTATTTAATTCAGATATAGATCACAGGGGCAAGACGTGAAGACACAAAGAGCCATACCATGTAAGTATAGCAAAAGATAATTATTTTGCTGTTCTCTTCTTACTTGCGTGAAATGCCGCTACGACTTGCAAGATCTGTAAATAGCATTGAATATGCATGGTGACTCAAAAAATGAATATTAATTAATTTTAAACAATTTATTTTATATATTTGTTTTGCAATTGCAGCCAAAATAGACAACTTTCAACAGGATTGTAGCAGCGTTGACGAACAATTTCCATCTTCTTCAAAAGACCAAGACATCTTATATATTAATTTAGAAAACAAGAAACCAGAAATAGGCCCCATGAAGAGTTATGAGGCCGAGGTTGATGAGGACGAGCTGATTCACTCAGAGAATCCTTACGGAGACGTTTATTTGAATGAGATGACCATACCAGATATCCCTTTAAATCGTCTGGAGTCAGTGATTGCCGAGAAAAGAAAAGACAACAATGACGGATTTC